>CABFOV010000776.1:87526-137611 GCA_902141375.1 Timema poppense | reverse complement strand
TGAGCTATGAAAAAAAAAAAAAAATCAATTACATTGCGAAGGACATGATAGAACAAATATTCTATAATCTAACTTTGGATCTAAAACCATTCACTAAATGTTTATTTTTAAGTAAATATAGTAAAATATACAAAAGAAAATAATCTTTGTATATGTGTCTCAAACTCCAAGGCTGGTGACCTGCTGTTACAGACGGCAGAGCTGGCAGCGGCACAGGAAAAACAAATGGAGGTGTGTGATGTGTGTGGAGCGTTCCTCATTGTGGGAGATGCCCAACAAAGAATAGACGACCATTTGATGGGGAAACAGCATGTGGGCTATGCCAGGCTCAAAGCTGCTCTGCAAGAACTCATGGTAGGTTATGCTTGTAGTCAGCAAACTTTTTAAAATGCCATGGATTTTATAATGTCAGTAATAAAATATGCATGAACTATTAACGTAACAAATGTTGTACATTCGAGGACTGGATGTAGCTATATTTATAAAAAAAAACTGCCCAACCTCAAGTAAATATATATATTATATTGGCCTAAATAACTGTGGTTAGCTATCATGTGCATATATTACCATCTGTTTTCATTACTGTTATCTAAAGTGATATGTCAGCTTTTGGCGGCGTGATATATTAGGGACTACTTATAATAACATTTAAGCTGTCATCCAAGTAAACTAAGGTCGTGAATGAATTATAGCTACTTCTACTTTGAAAATATCTTGTGTTTGTCAACTTTCAAAGTAGATTCATTTTTAGACAGATATAAGTATTTTATTCCAGACTAAGTGCACTTTCTTTTAGGACTTAGCACCTGCCTCAGTGGCGTAGTTGGCTAACGTGTGAGTCGTGTTGAGCTCGACCGCCAAGGACGGGGAGATCGAGGTTCGAATCTCGGTCGGGTGAACTGGGGGTGGTTTTCCACTCTCCCTCCACACAAATGCGGGTTCACTTCCTCTAATTCAGCCTTCCCAAATCCCAATCCATTAGACTAATTAGTACTTAAAGTGTATAGCCCAAACGGGTAGTAAGACGCAGTGCTAAATATTTTAGGACTTAGCCTATATTAGGGGCGGCTTATTTTTGGGTCAAAACATTAGCTGTAATAAGAGGAATGTCCACCTTGTGAAAGTAAAAAGAAATGTTTGGAGAATCCAAAATAAAATGTTTATAACACTCAAGTTAATTTATATTATAACATTGTTTAAATTATTGAAAGATGAAGAGACACAGGTTCAATAAATTTCAAACCAATGTGTAGATGCATGCAAAAGGTTAAAGTTATTTTAATGGGAAAAGTAGTGTTATTTTTCTCAAAAAGCTATAATATTTTATACTGAAAATTATATTATTTATGTCAATACAGATCGAATTCGTATGCATTAAAAAAAAATTGAGGCTTAATTCCAAATAATGGTAGCACGCTTCAGGATACACACAAATTTATACACCAACATAATGGCTATTAGCATATTATGGTGAGCTCAAAATCATGTTTAATCTATTTTCCACACAGTAAATAAATGGCTCCATTATTAATCAAAGTGGTGGTGCTATTGCATTCTGGACTTGTTCCAAAATAAGTACTACATTTATTATCTATTTTCCCATGCCAAATAAATAATACAATAAACTTTTCTTACACTCTCGAATGAAAACATTGCCATTTTGGTTGGATTATTTTCCTCAGGTCTGTTCTTTTGTCAGTCAGAATATTGTTGCACTTCCATGATACAGTAACATTACAGAACTGGGATAAAACTGTTAACATTTTTGTTAATATTGTGTATTTAACCATTTATTAACATTCAGAGAGAAATCAATATTATTACACACAAAGGTGACCTGGCGGTCTAGGGGTAAGGTGTCAGACTTCTATGCTGGCGGCCGGGGTTCGATCCTCGGTCCCGGCAAAGATTTATCTGATTACCAAACCCTTCCTTCACCTCTGACAAGACATCTTGTGAATGTGAGGAATGCCAGGCCTCCACCGTGGTTCGGATTCCACGTTAAACTGTAGGTCCTCCATTTCATCTCACAATCACCCTAACATTACACATTAGCGTAAGTGCGTATAACCCGAACGGGTAGTAAGACGCGGTGCTAATAATAATAATAATAATATTACACACAAAACATTTCATGCTTAGTAATGTCAAAACTCGAAATCTCAATATCTTATTACCTTTGATTTTTATAAATAGCAATATCGAACTATCTGATTATCAATATATGGTTGGACCAAAACATGACCACCTGTAGCAAGGTCCATATATATTAAGGTTCTTCCTTGGACCTAGTGTGAAATATTTTTAAGGCTGAAAACAAAGAATCGAAAAATTGAAATTAAAGTATCAAAATGGGTAAAAGTAGAAATCGTGGTTTTGAATATTAACCAAAAAAACAATATCCGTGAAAATACTTAAATCTCCTTTAATCCAGTTTATACCTTTAAAATCTGCAAAACAGTTACTATCTATATAGATAGCAGCCCTGGGATAGCTCTATAGCCAGTGTGACCACATTAAAAAACAAATTGCGTGACGTGGTATTTGCCAAATTACAAATAAATTGTGTTTATTTAGTAAAAATTTGAATTCGTGCTATTCATATAAAAACAGTAATAATATTTGTGTAAAAATTCGTTATCGCGAATGCAAATTTTTCATGTCCTTACCGACGAGGGCTGATTTAAATTGGTGTTGATTAGGGGTGTGGGAAGGCCACTTTTTCAATTCATAGTGAACTTGAATCAAATATATTAAACATTCTCTAAGCTGAGTAGAAGTTTAAATATTTTTTGTTCTGTGTTTGAAAAACTATATTTTGGTTAATTATATAACTTTATGCAATAAAATTACTTAGAAAATGTTAGAGTGCACAAATGTTTGTAATATTTGTTTTAATTCTGACAAATTAAGTTACCTTTTACTGAACATAACATCTCAGGATGGCAATAATTAATTATTATTGGTGAAGATTCGTAATTGTTGAAGCCGGATTTTAAGCTGATATTAGTTTGGAAGCCATGTCTGAAAGTTTGATGCTTTGTACACTCCTAATGTTGATCATTAAAATTAGAAAAAAAAAGGTTTAAACCAAAACACCTAAAGTCAATTTAATGATAGTACAAAACATGGTATTAAATATGTTTAGAATAACCGCCAGAAATCTCGAGAAGAAAAAGAAAAAAAAAGAGAAGAAGAGCGCAGTGAGAGGATTCGACTGCGCGAAGAAGAAGAGCGTAAGCGGCACAAAGATAGAGGGGAGAGGCCTGACCGGAGGAGGAAACCAGACGAGGACGAGAAGGGCAAAATGAGACCAAGACCGAGATCCAGGTTGGTTTTGATTATTTTCACCAATTAATCACCATAACTTGCTACAAATAAAAAACATAGAAATATACAAATTAACTTAACATTTTTGATTTGCTTGAAAATTTGTCAAGTTAATGAAAATATCTCAATACGACTGAGAAAAGTTAAAAAACTTTGGATAAAATTTAAATTTTCGACATAACCATATGATTACTCATGATTAGGGTTGTGTTCTTGAGTCCTTAAATTTTTTGAATCCTTAAGGATTTCCTATATTCGAAGATTCGAGAAAATTTCTGATTCGAAACTTAAATCCTTAATATATTTTTCTCAAATTGTCAATTGAAATTTGTTTTAGAGCTTTAATACAATTTATTGGTGATTAAAAACCAATTATTAATATAGAATGAACTTGACAACCAGGCTCCAGACCAGTAATTTAACACATAACATTGTATGAAATTATAATGAATGGTTTGGTTTATAAGAAATAATTTGAACATTTCATTACTTCTTCTATTTTCTATTATTGCATTTAATTTATGTTTCCTCTTATGTTTATAATTTTTTCCAAGATTTGGATTTGGGTGGGATTCGAAGGTAAATTGTAGATTCGGATTAGTAAAATAGTGGATTTAACCCAACTCTCTTTATATTCCTAAGATATAAAGCTTGATAAAGTTCAAACTTGAACTTTTGAGTGAATTAACTTTAACATTCACGCAAACCAATATGAATTAATGATTACTTTATCTTAAACATAGTATTCTTTGCTCGAGTTAGGTTATTTATATTATGGTTTTCAGAAGTCCGAAGTCACGGAGACATGGTAGTTCTAGTCGCAGTAGGAGTAACCCCAGAAGGAGCAAGGATAGAGATCATGCTCGAAAGGCTGGAAGGAGCAGCGAAAGGGGCCGCAGGTAGTACATTTTATAATCATTTAATTTTTAATTGGAGTATATACACAAACCTAAAGGCTCAAACAATAAATTAATCAATAAAATAATTAATTAAACCTAAATATATTCCAATATACATTGAAAGGTTAACAAAATAGAAATTAGGCCAAACGGCTATATTTAATTAAACATTGAAAGGAGGATAGAAAGGCAAGGCTTACACACTTACTAGAAAATTTGAGGCCTACAATTTTCTAGTGTGTAGTAAAAATATTGACAGTTAAAAATACTCAATTTATGATCAACGTCGGCATTTTGAGATGTTAAAACATTTATATGCATATAAAAAATCTGAAGTTTAGTTATAATCTGTGATTCTGACTGAATTTATCAGAAAAACAAAATATTACAGAAAATGGTGCATTAAATAATTTTCCAAATCATTTTAGGGCATAAAGATGTATAAATAACCATTAACCAAATATTTTAAAGTATAAAGCAACCAACAAAAATATTCAAACTTTGATTCGACGTCAAGAACATTTCTTATATTCAATTTTAATTGGTTTCAAATTAAAAAAAAAATGACTTTCCACACCCCTAAATGATATAATACATTTTGCTTAGACATTGTAAATAAATCCAAAAGGCTTTGAGAACTTTTTTTTTGCTACTGAATTGTTACTATTAAATCAAATAAATTTATCATAGTTCACATTTAAAGGAAATATTAAATTTTGTTTAACTTCACACATGTATTATGGATTCAAAAATTCAACAATACACTCCAAATATGTTTTTATAGACATTTTAATGTCCTAAGTAAAAGTTTGTTAAAACATGTTGAAATTTTTTGGTGTCAATATATATAATTTATTTCGCACATTTTACAGTCCATTCTAAACACTTGTTAGAACAAAATCTAGTCTGAGTTATCAAATTCAAAAAAACAACGATGTGTTCTATTAAAGGGGCATCTCTCAACTCTCTGTATATTGGCAACAGTGTAAAGTGTTAGCTTTGCTCTCTTTTTCACCATGAAAGCCATTTTGTTTTTACATCTTTTATTGTATAATATTATCCATTTAATTGCCATAGTAATCAAAAGCAGTAAATTTGAACAGCTTTTTATTTGTACACATATTTTTTATTTAATTTTTATCTAAGTGCACTTTTTTTTACAGAAGTAGGTCAAAAGAGCGTAGTCGCAAACGAGGTGATGACCATGATAAAGACCGAAGGAAGTCCGAAAAAGATAAAGGTTTGTTTACCTTTTTAAATATTTGAGAAGATTATTTTAAATAAGACTGAGCCAGCTAGACACATTGTCGTGTCATATTGTGATAACTTTAATTGTCATTTATGATGGTTAATATCAGCAACATAGTCCAATTTTCATAGGAAGAACAGTTTTGGAAATTCACATATTTTGCTATATATATTTACTATATTATAAATATTATTTTATAGCTATTGATCATATATATCAAAAGTGACAGTTGCAGATCACATGACTTGACGAATGAATATGTTAAAATTGTTTTATATTTGGAAGAAGGTACAGGAAAGGCTTATAAAAAGAGAAACATATCCTTCCAAATATAATATAATTATCTAATAAAGCGAAAAGAGGTTTTCACTAAGAGATATATTAAAATCGTAACTGTTAAGTATGTTTCTTCCTACCAGAATCCTACTATACTTGAATATCTTTACTATAATTAATTATTTAACAAAGTGGAGGCCTAATGGGTAAATTATAGGGGTCTGTGAGCTTGGGTTTATTCTTCCTAGTTGAACTTGAGTCAATTATTTCAATAAGCTCCTGAGTTCTAGTTGAGCTCAAGTATAGGCTATTCATAATTTTAAAATAAGAGCATATTATATTTGTTTATTTTATAAGTAAAATATAATATTTAAAATGTCACCCGTCAAAACTTGCATAAAATGTAAATACCACATCTTTAAAATGTGAGATTTCAAAAATATGAAAACAACTCATGTTCTTAAAATGACACTCGTTTTTATAAATAGTTGAATACTTCTGAATTATAAAGGTTAATAAATGAAAATATTGGTCTTTGAATAAGAAATAGCTAAACATGTTTTAAGAAAAGAAAAAAAAAATTGGTAGTAGAAAAAATAATTAAAATGATTTCATCACTCATGTCTTTAAGACATTAAAATTACACTAACATAAAATTATGTTTTGAATATGATATTACCCCAAAATAAGCATTTGTAATTTGAATTACTCTTAAAGAAAACATAAAATCACAAGCAGTTAGAAATTTGAATTGTTTCATTCTTTATTTATTATTTCTCAATGTAATAATTGTGAGCATCATCACTTATTCTGTTCCACTTCCATTACCCTGTGCGCAGTTGCGCATGCACCTTTTGTGGATTCTCAATATAAATTGATCTTGTTACAAAATTTATTTCAATCTAATTTTTAATGCTTATAAAAGTTAGTGTTCATATTTTAAAATGAAAAATAAAATATTTTTAGTCGAAGGTATGAAATAGTAAATACTTTTTTTTTATTGAAATATGGTAAGTTTGGTAAAATATTTATTGCAGTGTTAACCATTGCTGATTTTAGATAGATTAACCAACATAATTCTATAACTAAATAGTAACTAATGCTAAGTTTTGTAGTTGAACATATTAATACAAGTTTTAAAACAACCAAAGTTCAAAAACATTATATTTTCTCCATGTTGAATTTATTCTAACTGAAACTAAAACCTTGGCTTGACCCTTTTAAAATAGTAAAATTAATACCTAACTATTCAAGTATTTAGTAATATATTTAGCTATTTTTATTTTCATTGCCTTGTAATTACAATGAAACTTAAATGCGTTCATTGAATTTTTTACTGGTTGGGAGTAGTTTTAGACTCCTATTACGTTATTTATGGAAATTTGATATTAATTTTTCACAATTTATTGAGCTACTGAATGATGTACAAGTGAAACTGCTTATATCGTCAAAATTAAATGGCCTATACTTACCATTGCATTTTAAAAATTGGTTTGTTTGTACAGTACATATAGAGGAAACTCGAAAATGGCGAGCCTACAAGACTTGATCTTGATCACAAGCTTTAATGACTAGCTTGGCTCAAAGCCTGAATACTCGCAGAGCCCTAGTAAATAACTAATTTAATCTACCCATTGGGCTTCCTCAATGTTAAATCCAAAAATGCCAATAGATGTTATTAATTGATTTAAATACTGGTAAGAGCCCCCACACACTAGCGACCTTGATACACGGGAAAAAAGAGAGCGCGGCCAACAGAACGTTCATGTCGCAGTTACTGTCTATTAAGTGTGTACAGTCAATCTCACAATGAACGTGAAGCAAGCAGCTGCTAAATGGTACCTCCAAAGTAAAGAAAATAAAAAAATAAATTTTGGGCTCACCCTATGATGGAGTGGCGTCGGAAAAAGGGGATGTTTGACACATCTACCAAGAACTGAAGTTGCAAAGCAAAAAGTTTTTTTAACTATACCAAAATGTCTTCCAAATCATTTGATGAGCCGCTAGATAAATTAAATAATTCAATCAAGAAGGCAGGACACAGCCATGAGAAATAACATTCATCCTAAGGAAAAACTTCTAGTTGCATTGAGGTAAGAATAATTCATAAGATTCCCCAAGGAAATATCACATAATTCTTTATTTGGATCAAATTCAAACAAATTTATAGCACTAGGCTAGCTTGTTCAATAATTCTATTTTCTAAAGAATAAAAAAATAAAAATAAACGCACTGTATAAACAAATGCTCTAAGCACATAGAACACATGACTTCTAATGAGAAACTGATTGATTTGTCACAGATTGCACTGGCCACTGTGTAATCGCCTGTAGTGTGTGTCCACTTATTATTACAAACCACTGGCCACATAGCTTCCATGCTGTGTGTGTACAACTGATATTCTCATTGGCCATGGCGTCGCTTTCCATGTGGCACAATGCGTGTCATGCCATAAAACTCGTCTGTGCTGGCAATAGCCGCTTGTGTGGGGGGCTTTAATGGTGTGCCATCCAGGATATTCAGAAGGTCAACTAGGTTTAAAATTAAATCTGACATTTCTGGAAACCTCTGTAAATTTTATATTTCCTAAAGATTGGGTGTGATTACTGTATTGGCCCGATTATAGTGCTTGTAAAAATGTCCGAAAACTACCCATATTATATGCGCTGCCTAACATTTTTCACTGAAATAAAAAAAGCTGCTAAATTCCTACAGAGGACTATTTTATAACATGCTGGAACTGTACTGACTGGTGCGAATCATTGTGCTCATTCTGATCATAATTATCATAAACTGTTTCCATCCTTTGGCATGGTCAGCTTATTAAAATGCCTCCATCTTCCTCTATTATTCAACCATTCTTCCTCCTTTAATTGCTTCCATTCTTCTCTCATTTTCACACTTTCTGCTATCTGCCGCTTCTCCCAACTCTTTCTTGGCCTTCCTAGTGGTCTTTTTCCTGGATAGATCTCCATTATTCTCTTTGTCATCCTCTGCTTCTCCATCCTCATTACATGCCCATACCATCTGTCTTACTTCCTCTACTATCTCATGTACTCCCTGTACCCCCACTATTTCTGGATAATTTTAATTCTTATCCTGTTTCTCCTCATTCTCGTTCTTTGTTCATGTCTAATAATAAACTCAAGGTCAACACTAGAGTTGGGTCAAATCCACTATTTTACAAATCCAAATCTTGGAAAAAATTAAGATAAAATAGAAATATAATAGAATAATAGAAAATAGAAATAGTAACTAAATAATAACATTCTTTCTTATAATACATTAATTATAATTTGTAACAACCATATATTCAACTAAGTGTAAAGTACTGGTCTGGGGTCTGGTTGTTGAGTTTGTCCTATAATCATAACTTGTTCTGAACAACTAATAAGCAGTACTAGCGCTACAAATTTCACTTAAAAATTCATTTAATTTTATTATTTATATATATTTAAGTCTTTATTTGGAAAGATTATCGAATCCTTGAATCGTGAATATTCTTATAAAACTCGAAGGATTTGAGGGGTTCATCCCTTGTCGAAACAAAAAGAGTGAGAGGATTTTCACCCTTTACCCCTGGAAAATATTTAGCCTAAATTCTCGAATATTCGCACACCCTTACAAGGAATCGAATTTGACATTCTTAATTTTAAATAATTTTTTAACATGACTATTGATAAAATATTCTATTTGTAGTTGCGTGTTTGTACTTATGCAGGCTTAAATGGAGATCACGGCCGTCGCAATTCTCCTTCCCGCGGCAGCTCAAGCCGTCATAGGGAGTCTAAATCTGGCACCCATGGTGGTGGAGGCCTTGGACAATAGACAGTCGAGCACTCCCTATAAGAATCAGTGAGTGATACTGGCACACAGGTATGTTCATTCTAGTCTGGTGGGAGTCATCAAACACTAATATTCAACTTCTATTTCAGGTTTTTCACTTGCAGGTAAGTGGGTCACCCTACATTATGTTTGACAACCTCTAGAAGCGTTTGTTTCTATCAGAACATCACATTGTACAGTTCTTCACTTATGATCTATATTTAAAATCAACGACATAGTTATCTATTTCATAACACCAATATGAACTTATTTACTTGAATGTAATGTGTTGCATAATTTTAAACTAAAACTAGTGAGGAGGGAAGAGGAAATATATTTTATCTTTAAAACGCTGCATCTTTGAAAATGCTAAGGGACACTGATTTGTAGCAAAAATATTAAATTTCACCAAATTATATGTTGGATTTTGGTATAAAATGTTTATACCTGATTTAAAGATTTTTTTTTGTTGCTAAAAGTGGTGAAAAATAAACACTTTTAAGTGGTACGGCGCATCAAAGAAAAAAACTACCACTTAAATTGGTAAATGCCAAACAAACCAAAGCTGCTAAGAATATTGGAATCCTATCGTTACTTAAATCAAAACAATTGATCATAACTCTCATTTAAAAAGTTTAATAATCAATTTTAAGAAAAGGTTTAGTCAAGTTTTATTTCGCGCTTATATTTTCCATTCAAAAACACTACAGTGTAATTAAAATATGTTTTGATAACCATTTTAATGTTCGAAATAAAAGTTTTTAGAAAAATTTCTAGCAAAATTTCTTTGTAAACTTATGTATAGTGAAATTTCAATTTTGTATATTTTTCAAAATTATAATTTCCTCATTGAAATGATTGAAACATAAATACTGAGAAATGGTATTAAAGCAAGTAGAAAATAAATTTATCTTCATTCTTGGGAAAATGTCGTGGGGGGGATTATTTCTGAAAGTGCTGATTTTTTTTTTCTGGTGTCTTAACTGGCCTATTAAAATACTTTTGCCTAGCTACATTCTACAAACCAAATTCAAACACACAATTCCTTGATACCCCTCAAAAGAGGTAGATACATGCATTTAAGATCAACACCTTTACTCTCTCGCCCAAGACAGAACTTCCCTATGCTAAAAAGAACTAACAAAGAATAATAACAGAAAATAAGCAAGTAGGTAGATTTGAAGCACTCTATCGTATTGACCTGAAAATAAGCCGCATTTTTCGCCAAGAAACAGCTCTCATAAAACTCTTAATGCGGCCTATAATCACTCTCTTAGATAATACACATTCAATGTTGTACCTATAGGATATGCATGTTGTTAAATCGATATATCTCGCCACCGCTATTTAAAAATAATGAACCATGATAGTTGGCAAAGTTATTTAAAAATAGATGAACCATGACATTTGGCAAAGTTATTTAAAAATATATATTAAGACTTACTATCTTATTTGTGTGTACAATATTTGAGCCATAATGGCTGCAAAATAAAATTATTTTTCAGCGCATTCTATCGGCAATATACACTTTTGGTAAAATGAGCTTAAATATTTCCAGTGAGATTTTGTTTCAGTATGTTGGTCAACATTTATTTTAATGTGAGAACAATAACTTAGTATGCGTGTTAAATGGTCAACAGTTATTCTATTGTGAGAACAATAATTTAGTGCATGTATTAAATTCGGAATATTTATTCTATTGTGAGAACAATAATTTAGTGCGTGTATTAAATTCGGAAGTGCAACTTGACGAATCGTGTTGAGAAAAGAGCGGATTTTAGCCAGGGAATAAAGCGTGAACAACATACCTTTTTTTTTCCAAGCGATTTAATTTTGAGTATGAATAACTTTTTTATTTACAAGTGACATCATTTTAAGTGTAAATATTGTGAGTTTTTCCTATGAAAGTGATTTTATTTAAGTAACCTAATTTTAAGTGTAAGCACCTACCATTGAACAATTTCTATTTTCAAATGATTTAATACACTGACCATATTTAAGTGGGAATATAGTTTTTTCTCTAAAAGTTGTCAAAAATTTAGGGTGCGGACTATATTAGGGGGCGGCCTATTTTCGGGGAAATACAGTATTTTGATCAATCTTAGAAGGGTGGATTTTGAAAACACTCCCATGTTGGTTAATCTCGGGGCTAATTCTGAAAGCACTCCATTTTCTAATACATATACGCTTAAAGTCCAAGGGTTGTCTGTGCTTAAAGACATGCACAATAAGGTTTTTTTCTTACTGCGTCTTACTACCCTTTTGGGTTGTACACCTAAATACTGATTACATTAGCCACATGGCTTTGTTGGTGCTGACTGACAGCTCAAAGCTGACTTCACAGTCAACATTTAGGTATATACCTGAATTTGGACTGTCAGAAGTGACAGCTGCTAGACACATATTTTTGCAAATCATTTGGTTCGGCATAGGGATACATAATTTGGTCTGGTAACTTTTCAAAGCCGTCAGCTGTCAGTCAGCACCAAAGAAGCCATTGAGCTACTGTACATTATTGTGTTAGGAATTAGGAAGGTTTAATTTAAAGGAGATGCGCCCACATTTGTGTGGGAGGGAGCATGAAAAACCATTTAAAGAAACAAGTCTCATTGCACCCGACTGGGATCGAATCCCAATATCCCTGTCTTTGGCAGTCTAGTCCAACACGAGAGTAGCACGTTAGACCACATGGCCACCAATGCTGGTCTCATAATAAGTTAAAGCTACACCAACTTTATGGCTTGTGCGCAATTACTATTTATAACATTTTGATTATGAGCATTGTCATTGAAAGTAATGTGTCTTTTTTAGGGATGGACAGGAATGGCCTTTTTTTAATATCAAGACGGGAACAGGACTAGATATGAGTCAAAAATACCCGAAAAGGGAAATTATGAAAACGACACCTTATAATGATTTTAGATAAAATATATATATATTAATTTTTAAACTAATATGAAAAGACTAGTAAAATTTTGGACATTATTAAATGTAATATAAATAATAAAATAATATAGTATAACATAAGTAGGGAGGTGCAAATAGTATTTTATATCGAATCAAATAGCAAAATTTTAAACTAATATTGAATAACACAAATTGAAAAGTTAATTGTAATAGATTTTTGATGGAAATTATTTTTATTAGTTTTCTTTTGTAAAATGGAGTTTTATATTTAACTATTGGACAAATGCAAAAAATAAAAAAGTAATTTTTTTACCCTTTTTAAATGTTCTCTAGGTTTGAAAAAAAAAACTTAAAATTTCGCTAGGTTTGAAATACCTTAAATGTTCTTTAGGTCTGAAACACCTTAAAGGTTATTTAGGCTTGAAACTCTTCAAATATTCTTTAGGTATGACACCCCTTAAATGTTCTCTAGGTTTGAAAGCTCTTAAAAGTTCTTTTTGTTGAAGCCCCATAAATGTTCTCTAGAATTGATACCCTTTAAAGGTTCTTTGTTTAACAACCCTGTAATCTGTACTTGCTGTTTGGTTGCTAATAACAGATAAGTTAACCCACCTTGGTGGTGTAGTTAGCTAACACACTAGTTTTGTGTTGAGCTAGACGGCCAAGGATGGGGAGATTGAGGTTTGAATCTTGTTCAGGTGAACTGGGGGTGGTTTTTCCTAAATGGTTTTACTCTCTTCTTTCGCACAAAGGTGGGTTCACTTCCTCTAAATCCAATCTTCCCAATTCCTAACCATTAGCATAATTAGTACTTATGCATATAACTCGAATGGGTAAAATGTGCTAAATATAAAACAAACAGATAAATTGATGCTCTTAAATAGTTGACCTTGGCCATTTACTTCCTCCCCTCCTCATTTCCACACCTCAAAAGATACTATGGTAAAATATATCTTTATCCTTATTTATATCTAGCTTGATTTCTGAACCTAACAAATAACTGTTGATACTTGAATATAAATCCAGCCTAAATTGGAGTCAAAAGTTTTCCATATTAAAATTAAACTTGAAACTAAAATGGCTAATAAGACTAATACTTCTATAGAAACTTCTTGTTTAACAAGTGTATAATAAAACAGTGTAGAAACACAGTATAATTATTTAAATTAAGTGATAAGTGAAGGAAACCAACCTGTTTGTTTATATGAAGGCCTAACCTAACTATCCTTTCAGGTTGACTTCCTTCACTACCACTGATATCATTGTACAATGTTTCTACACTGTCTTAAAGAATTAAGTTTAAAAATGAGGTGGCTCAGTGGCTAAATAATTTTATAATAAAGGAAATTGATAAAACTAAAGAAAAAGGAAAAATAAACTACTAAGAATAAATTTGATTAAGGAAACCCACCTAGGGAAAGAGGAAAAATGTGGGAAGAATCCAATGCACAAAGGTGACATCTTCTTCCTTTCTGTCTTTTATAGTAGAAGTAGTCACACCCACATTTTAACAAAAATAAAATAATATTTCGGCATTGTTGCCTTTATCAAACACAAAGAAGAAGAGAGTACAAATAACACAAATAATGGAACTCTCTTCTTCTTTGTGTTTGATAAAGGCAACAATGCCGAAATATTATTTTATTTGTGTTAAAATGTGTGTGTGACTACTTTCAGTGGCTAAATAATTTTATAATAAAGGAAATTGATAAAACTAAAGAAAAAGGAAAAATAAACTACTAAGAATAAATTTGATTAAGGAAACCCACCTAGGGAAAGAGGAAAAATGTGGGAAGAATCCAATGCACAAAGGTGACATCTTCTTCCTTTCTGTCTTTTATAGTAGAAGTAGTCACACCCACATTTTAACAAAAATAAAATAATATTTCGGCATTGTTGCCTTTATCAAACACAAAGAAGAAGAGAGTACAAATAACACAAATAATGGAACTCTCTTCTTCTTTGTGTTTGATAAAGGCAACAATGCCGAAATATTATTTTATTTGTGTTAAAATGTGTGTGTGACTACTTCTATTATAGAAGACAGAAGAAAGGAAGATGTCACCTTTGTGCATTGGATTCTTCCCAAATTTTTCCTCTTTCCTTAGGTGGGTTTTCTTCATGAAGTTTATTTTTAGTAGTTTATTTTTCCTTTTTCTTTAGTTTTATTAATTATGTTTATCATAAAATTAAAGAATTTAGTGTATTTGTTTGGAATCTTCAATGTATATTTTAGGACCCCTGCACACTATGCAATCAGGTCACATGCCTTCATCCACTGAGAATGCAAATGATTAATTAGACAATGCACACTTGACTGCCAGAGAAAGCTCATATCTTTGACATTAATAGCCTTGTATGGTTAAAATACTTTTCTTCCTATTGATTTAGATAAAACATCAAATACTGTTTCCAACCTGTGGCCCGGGTAACTTTTTTATTCAAGTCATATATTTTCCATTACCAGCTGGCTAGGCCTTAGCTTCATATGCCTTATAATCTATCTTAAGACTAGGACAGGAACAACATCCAGTCTTTGACTGTTAATTTATCACTGTGAAGGGGTAAACCCATATTATTGCTTAAGATGTCGATAAAAATATTGCGAAAAATCCCTTCTCATCGTGTGTTTGTAGCATATGTCACACCCAGAATCTATTTTCCTTATTTTTTGCTGTTCTAACATCAAGTTATAAATTTATGCTACTTGCTTCGCATTCATTTTCTGACTGCGAGATTGAGGAAAAATGGTTGGCGTGGCGTGGCCACCACATAGCCACAGTGACAACTGGTTGCGCAACCAGGTCGCTTAGTGCATGGGACCTTTTGTACGAAAAAATTAATTCCTTGGCAAAAGATTTGTACATTGGTAAAAAGCAAATTTTAAATTCTCAGAAACTAGACATGCATAAACTATGAGCATATTAGGAAAGCTAGAAGTAATTAATATTGTGTATTTGTTCCCTTTCAAATATGAACTAATTTTTATAATGCATACCTTTTTACTATTAAAGTGATAGTTTTAGGGTGTAGAATATATTCAAGATGAAGGGGCAGCCTATTTTTGGGTCATTACTGTATTAATCACTTTTTCCTTTTCTTCTTGACACTTATAAAGCTGAAGCTCTAATAATCTCTTAACCAAGCAATTTTTTAAGCGTAATCAATACAAAATTTGAAACCACACACCCAACTCTTGAGATCAAGCGCATCCGTCTACTCTCATCACCTGACGAAACTGTCTGTGACAGATTATCTTTAAATACATGTTTGTGTTCTTTTAATGTCCCATCTAAACAACTTCTACTCCACTATTTCCATTTTAAATGTACTAATATGTATGATAAAGTGCATTGAGCATTTTAAATATACTGTAATAGTAACCGAAAAATTAACTATCATTCCACTTAATGTTCCTAAGGAAGTTTTAAAAAGCATTCATGAAAATATTAATTTTTGGGTGTGACAATTTAGATCCCAACAAGTATAAAGAAGAGTAAACAACTAATCATTCATCACCATACACACAATGCGAGAAAAACAAATAAACTTTTTCCAAAGAGCTTTGATCAGGGAGCTCAAAATTTTTTTTTTGAGCCTGAGCTCGAGTTTTTATTTATAGCTTGGCTTAAAGCTATGAACCCAAGTATTCACAGAGCACTCCCTACTGTAAGGACTGCATGTAGTCATATTGTTATGAATCGAAATAGTTTCTAAACTTTGTAAAAGATGGCGCACTTTCCCGCTTGACTTCATTCAGACTATTTAAAAATTGATAGACCATTATGGCTTTAGTCTTTTTTGGTTTTTAACCTTTATCTGTCAGGGAATGGCGAGGAAGAGGATGTAATCGCAGAACTGTCTGTGAACCCTTAATTACACTGATTAAGGAAAGAGGGAAGACATTTAAATAATTAGTCATGAGTGCAGGTACAAAATTAAAATTAGTTCCTTTTTACTTCAAGCAAAGATGACATTGTATATTTATATACAAATTTAATTTGCTCCTTATCTTTGAAAGCCTTGACATTGATTTGAACATTGGTGTGAATGTGGGGATATATAACATATGATAAATGTAGTGTGTGATTACAAATTTCTGTGATCATACTGTTAATACTTGTCCAAATATATACATTTGAAGAATAGATCTTTATAATTAAAATTCTTCATTCAAACTCCAATAATTGTCTGTTTGCATAATTAGTTTTTCAGATGGTTATTTGTGACATTTTAACCAACCCATGGACTATTATCATGTAGGCCAGAAGAAATATATTCATGACCAATCCATTTTGGAGGTATATGCTTGTTGAAAAATCATAACATTTAAGTGGATGTTCATTGAAAGTTAATGTTATTTCCATTGCTTAGCTATTTATCAAATTTGTAAACATTTTACTGCCCTAGAGCTGTGCGGTTCCACGATTTTTTGGTATAGGTCTCGGTTGTATATCTATAACTGAACCAAGATCACAACAGATCGATTCTGAGTCTAGGTCTAGCCAATTGTTTGAATTGATTAAGTTATATTGTCTAGACCGCCGGTTCCCAAACTGTGGCAGTTGTAGCACGAGTGAATGCTGTGAGAAGCCAAACAAAACAAGCAAATTAATCGTAAGAAGATAGGGCTTGATAAAATCTTATAAATATATTAAGACCAAATCTAACCAAAAGTCAAACATTTAAATGATGATTAGAGGGGTGCTAACACTGATTAAAGCTTAGACAGATGGTGCAGCAACGTGGTTTTTGCTATTATATCCCTGGGCACAATTAAAAATGTACTGAAATACTAAATATTCGGCTTTACCTCAGTGTTAGTACAAACTACCAAAATTAATAGGGTGGCACGCCATTCATAAAGGTTGGGAATCTGTGCTCTAGACAAAAGTCTATTGAGTGTAACAAATAGGAGGTGACAAGACAATTTATATAATATGGTCATATCCTGAGACTAGCTCTGAAATTGATGTTTGAAATTTTTTTTTAAATAGCCCTAGCGATTTTGTCTATAAATTAAATCTACTAACTGTTTTACATGATAAATAACACTGTGTACTTGTTTTTCAGAGAAAATTTATAAATAGACAGTTTACTAAATATATTTTTGAAAACTGGAAGTCTTTTAAAAATGTCTAACAATTTTGTTTAAAATTTATATTTGAATAATGTTTCACACGAGTAACAAAATAACGATTTTGTTTTTCTGAAGAAAGCTTATTTAATACTAGTTTACTGATGTATTTTTCTAATATTTTTTTCCAATCTTTAATATACCTTATAAGAACGTAGAGCTTGTTTGGTTATACCATTTATTTAATTCTTTGTGGAACTGTATACATTGGCTTTAGATCACCTACAAAGGTTTTTCATATTGTTTTAGTAAGAAGATAGGGAAAGGTAAATAAAAACACACAAAAGGAACAAACACAATATGGTTTTTACAGTGGAACTAACACAATTCACACTTCTTTTCTGCCGCTTAACTAAGAGGTAATGGCAGCCTCTTGAAAAAAATCGATCATTACGGCCATTCTTTTGACCTAGGTTTCATTCTTTCAGAACTCATCAGGAGGGAGTGTGAAATGCGCATCACAACTTCCTAAAAGAGGAAACCGAAAAACATAAAAGGGGGAAAAAGTAAATTGGTAACGAATTATAGGACACTTAGATAGGAACAAATTAAAGGAATAACAAAGAATGAACACAGGAAATGGACATTGGATGTGAAAATATATATTTCTATACAAGCTAAAACCTCTTTTCGCTTTATGAGGTAACTAAATTTGTATTATATTTGGAAGAAGGTACAGTAAAGGTGGATAGAAACATATTAAAGGAACAAACACAAAATGCCTTTGTTTTAAATTACATTTAAATCTGAATGACATCCTAGTTTTCACTCGCTGTCTGTCTTGACTTAGACCCACTTTGATGAAAGAATGAAACCTAGGTTGGGGGATTGGTCAATAATGATGGATTATCTTCAAGAGGCAACCATTACCTCTTTGTTCAATAGCAGCAATGTAAAATATGAAATGTGTTCTTTTATTCACTGTAAAAGCCATACTGTGCTCGTTCCTTTTATATGTTTTTTTTTTATCAACCTTTCCTGTGCCTTCTTTATAAAAAGTATAATATACGGTAAGGGTGGTCAGGCAGCAGATATTTGTATCAGGCAGGCATTTCATTTCGGAAACAACTTTGTCACAGGCCTATAAAATTTCAAATTATAAGTTTAACAGTATAATTTAATTTTTTTTAAAAAGAAGATAGAAACAATTTTTCACTGGCCTGTTAAATTTCAAATTACAAGTTAAATAAAAGTCACATTTGATTTTTAAAAACAATTAAAAAGGGTTAGTTTATGCACGAGAATTTATATACTAGAGCAGATTTCGCTTTGCTTTGTGAAAGTTCTGTTGGAGCATAACCATTCCCTCTACATACTTATAACAGAATTATAATTTATCAACTACATAACATAGGTGACCTAGCGGTCAAGGGGTAAGGTGTCAGACTCCTGCGCTGGGGGTTTGGGGTTCAATCATCGGCTCCGGTACAGATTTATCTGATTTCTAAACCCTTCCTTCACCTCTGACAAGATGTGTATTAATCACAACTTGTGAATGTGGGGAATGCCAGGCCAGGCCAGGACAAAATGTTAGTTGCCTTCCCCCTGGAAAAATTAAACTTCCAATGTAAAGTTATTTGACCTTGAACCAAGAAAATTTTCTCATGTGCCGCACTTTGCTTTATTTGCTAAGCTAAATGTATTAGGGGGTTCTTTTATATTATACAAAATAAAAAAAGTGTTCCATGATTAAATTTAATTGGGCATTGCTGAAATAGATAAATAATTGTTCCAAATAATTTCCACTATAAGATCAAGTTCATTCACTACATTATCATTTCATGTTACTAGTCTTCATTTATGTCGAATGCTTGTTGGTGGTTGGCTATGTGATTGTCTATTTGTAAATTTGATTGCAAGTGCAAAAATAGACCACACTTGATATTCTTTTCAAATTTTAATTTCTCTTAGCAAAATACATTACCTTTGAAAAATATCAATAATAAGTAAACTTATGACGTAAGATTCACATTTAAGTCAAGAAAAATTATTGCTATAGTTTAAATTGTATAGAATAAAAGTCAAGTATTTAGTATTAGTTTGCAAACAGGATTTATTCATTTTCACAAACTGCATATCTTTAAGGATGCTTATATTCTCATTTATATTAGCTGATAATAGTTTTCAATTTTTTTCACTCTACCATATACTAGCCCTAACTTCATAATTGCTTACATACATTTGACTTCTTCTTTCAAAGAATCAAAACGCAAAGTTCCAATCTTAAAAAAACCCATTTAAAGCAAACCTTTAAATCTAGAATCGCACAGCCCTTTTATTTTACGAGTTGTATTCTAACCAACAGATTAGATTACTTTTGATACATTTGTATGTATTGTTTCTCTCTAACAGATCATAACATATGAACACGTTTTTAAACTGTTTAGTTAAACGTTGTAACCTAATGAAGCTTACAGAGCAAATATAAATATAATTTAATCCCATTTTTTGTTGAATTGCTTTGTCAACTTCATTGAGTTTCAAATAATACTGAAAGACAATTAAAATGAAGTGGTACTTAGTGGTGCACATGAAAGGTTGGCTATTGGATTTCGGTGCATAATGGCCTAGCTAAGCTTTGCTTTGTTTTTAAATCTCAAATAAATGGTTGACTATTTCAAAAAAATGTATTTTATAAATGCACTTCTTATTTAGATGTTTTAACACCTCTTTTTTGTTTGGTGACGTTTCTATTAGGTTTATGTTACATCATTTTATTAAACAGTAAATCCCTGATTATCTCTGTGCCGGTTATCCGATTTGTGACTTATCCGTGCGTCAATCTTTAAATTTTTTGACTACATGGGTACTAAGTTTCTCTTCTAATTGCAGTGCTCCAAAAGATTGCTGTTGACCTTGTAGTCTGGCAAACATTGCCAACTATCTTTCTTTTGTTAAGGAAGCTTAAATTTGAGATGTGATGGAAGATTAATTTCTTTATTAAAGTGGACTATAACTTTTTTTCAAAGATAATTTCAACTCCTTTTATTCATTAGCGTGGATAGTCGAGACTATATTATATTTAAAATTTTCACCCAATTAATTATTAGATAATACAAGTTGTCTAAGGGTAACGTTACCAAGAAGAATGAGATGTTGACATATCTTAAAATGAGCTAAAACTTAATACTATTACTTAAACGTAGGTAATGCTTTTTGTGATTGCAAGTGGGGTGTTTGTTTTGAAAGTGAAGGGATATTGTCAATTTGGTAGCATTGATTGATGGTGCAACATTTTACTCCACTAGTGATGCGTACAACTGCTCAACGTTGCTGTTGATTCGTTGGTTTAGTGCCCGGCTGTGTTTACTTCTGCAGGATATTGCTCGATCCAGGTGACCCCTATAGCTAACTTAGGTTAAGCCAAGCTTTTTTTAATTACAATGAATTTTTATTATTTGTTGTGTATTTGTTTTGCAAGTTTTTTTAGGTTCCTATGTTACATATTGCCTTGGGATAGTTAATGTTATAAACATTAAAATCAACTTTGTTCAGGGATGTGCGGCGATTGCCATGTTCATTTAGAAAAAAATAAATTATTACAGACTAGGTGCACCATATTAAAAAGTTATAAAAGGCAAGGAAAGAAAAATCAAATAATTATTTTAAGTTTGTCTCAAAATACATATTTTACCAGGTACTGTAGCTTTGAATGTTTTCACTGGTCATGATAAACTTTTTTTTTAGCAGCGTATCTTACTATCCGTTCAGGTTATGAGCTGACAAACATAATTAATAAATTTATTTTATCTTTAAATGTAGGATTTTGTTTTCCACTCCATCTTATTACCCTCTTGGGATATTCACATAGGCCTACATTAATTATGTTAATGGAATAGGTTATAGTTTTAAAGAAAATGTACACACATAAATGAAAGCGAGTGGGGAACTGTAGAAAATTCATCCTGAGTAAACCTGACCAGAATTTGAATGCCAATTTCCTCGTAACCGGCAATCCACTCTAACACGATAGCGACACATTAGACCATATGACCACAGATGTGGGCTTAAATATAGTTATTATAGGTTTAGTCTTTGATTAAATTGACTGGAAGAATTCTGGTGCACTTACTTAAAAATTCATCCTCTTTCTTTTTCCTTGGATTAGACCATCTATACCCTTTTCAGTGTTGGTTTGGTCTAAGGCATCACTCTAGTGTTAGACTAGACTGCTGAGGACAGGGTTTGAATTCTGTTGGGGTTGACTGAGGGTGGCTTTTCTCAAATGGTTTCCCACTCTTCTTACACGTAAATGCAGGTAGATTACCTCTAAAATGCTTCCTTCCTAATCCCTCCCCCATTAGAGTAATTATCATACATGCATATAACCACAACAGGGAGTAAGACACAATGAGACAAAAAAATAGACCATTTATATCTTTTATAATTGTAAACATGTTGATGTCAAACCGGATTGTTGTAAAGAACATTGTTAAAATGAAAAATTTTTAAACTAGAGGCCACTAGATCAGACACAAATAAATAATTATTTTACTACTATGACTGGATCAGCAATTACAATATCCATTAATTAGGGTGAAACTAAATTCCATACCTTTTTGCCCAAATAATTTGTAATTGTCCTTTATTAAAATGAATATAAAACTAAAATTCTGCACCTCTTTATAACAGTACAACAAAGGGGTAAGTTAAGTGTCCTGATAATTTTTTAACATATTTTTCATATAAACCAAACACATACAACCCACTTTTGCTTTTGCCCACAATGCTTTTTTTTTCATCTAGAATTTTAAATCACTATTTTCATATCTACCTAAATTCTATAAGATGTATTATTTAAAAATTAAAACCTTTTGTAAACTAGCTGTGTAATAATTTCAAACTAGAAATTGTATTTGGTATATCCAAATAGTATCTGAGAATAAAGAAAGTTTTTTTAAATGAAACTAGTTAGTGGGTCTGAGAAAATGGGTTAAATACGTTTTTAATTAATAATCACACTGCCACTTCCCACCCACATTCATATAATATATTATAAAATAAATACAATATTTGCATATTTTGTCAACTTTCTTGTGAACCCCACCTTTCAAAGTATAATTTTACTCTGTAGATAGATATTTGAATGTAGTTTAATTCACATAAGTCAAAACATTGTAACGTAAACTTACTTAAAAAGCTGTATGAATCATTAGCCCTAATATATTTATTGATCTGATTATATGTGCATCCTGTGTAGGAAATAACAGCCCTTGAGTCCCACTTTGAAATAGTCTATCAACACTTTGTCCAAAATAAAATGTCCACCATAAAATAGTTTCAAAATATCCAATATATTGTGCACACATAAAAATATTTTTGACACTGGGGATGAATATAGTATAACTTAGTGTGCGTTTTTACAAATAATGAGTTACTCTTAGTTTGGTTGAACTATATTATTCGTTTCAAAGCTGCAGTATCTTGGTGTCAAACTTTCAAGAATCACTCTTTGATTTAGTTGAAACACAATTTAAGCTCAGTGTTAACTTTATTTACTGTTCTGTAAAGGTTGATCTTAGGTTGCTAATGCTGATTTTAACAAGTCGCACATCCCTCTTTTTCTTTCTACAGTGGTGTGTTCTGGGGTAGATTTGGTGTTTTCTTTCAGCATTGTTACCAACAGAGAAGGCACGAAGTGAGAAAAACCAAACACTAATGCAGCAACTCTGTCTGTCGAGGTATTTACAGCTAGCTCATCTCTTCCCGCACTCCAGCTTGGTGAAGCTGGGGTGTTTTATTTTTTCAACCTGTCACACCCACCCCCCATAGACATGAAACTTGGCTCTTGGGCCGTTGGCATAACCTCAGAAAACTGCTCGCTGACACATGTTTTGGCAAAAATGAGGGTTGCTACACTATCCAATTAGATTTACTTTGCACAATGGTTTTTGAAAGTAATTATTCGATTTTATCACTTTTAGCTTGTTTTTAGTTACATAGGCTATTTAACATCACTTATTTAGATTTAAAAAAAATTCTCATTGGAATGACCCTTTATTTCATTTCCTTTCTATCATATAAATTAGTTAACTATTTACACCAAACTTGGTAAACATATATCTCACTATGAAAATAAATAACGTTACATATATATTTTTCAGTTTAGCAACAGTATTGACAAATAATATTGCTGTAAAAATCTATAATATAATTTGAAGGGATACAATAGTTTAAAACTTAAAAAAAAGGATGCCCAAAATTGTTCAAAAAGAAAATAACTATTTTAACAAGTATTTATTTTCTTTAAGGGGCTATTTAAGTACTATCATGCTATTTTTAACATTTTTTCAAATAATTTATGTAAAAAGAAGAATCTTTGAAAAATTAACTTCACAAAATTGCTGGGAATAGTATTACTTATAGCAATTAAGGAGTAACAATGGCGTAAGTATTGAGAAAAATTGAGGCATTTTACCAAACTAACCCGGCCACACGTTGAATGCAGATGATGATTTTGATGATGATTATATTAATTTTATTTAGACTTTAAAGTGAACACAAAATGGTTAGATCTAAAGAAACACCACTAAGAATTGAATATTCTAAGTAAAATCTTATGTTAAAGATGAATGAAAGATTTCAATGTAATTTTATATATATATGTATGTTGCTGCTAGTTTTCAAACTCTAATTTAAGTTTCTTGAAATCCATCGTGAAAATAAAACTAATCTTTTGAAGTACAGAAACACAAAAACTCCAAAATCAAAACTTTGAATTAAAAAATAGTTAATTTTTAAGATATTTTGTGTTTTCTGAAGAATCTTAATTACTATATGAGGCAAAAACAAATAATTGAGTATTCTTTTAATGATGTCATATTTACAAAAATAGGTGATATGAATAGGCTGTAAATTTCTTAAAATAATAGCTATTTGGCTAAATATAGATAAGCTTTAGAATAATTTTTGAAATGTCAGAAAAGACCAAAGTTAATGTGAACCAACTATGCTTGAAAGAGTGATAGGATCAACTCTATAGACAACACACTGCTGCTTTGGATGTAAAGAGGACAACACAATTCAATATTTACACTGCTGTAACCTTGACCTCTTAAAACACATCTTGCATAGTCTCACTTTTCTTAGGTTGACATTCTTACTTTAAATATTTGTCAGAACATGTACAAGACTACCGATACTTTATTTGAGCATCCTCTTTGGGATTAACCTTCAAGCGGGCGCTCTGGCGTATAAGGTACCCCAAGTTTTTATTTGTCAGTGTGGTAACATTGTCAGGCGCCTGTGGCACGTGCTACTTTTTCTATCCCTTTATTTTGACCTTTACTTAATGCTGGTTTAGTTGGAATTAAATTAATTAAATTGTCTTAATTAAAGCATTATGAGTCAAAATCATTGTTTTAGACATGCTGGTAACACCAAGTTAAACTTATTGTTGAGACATGCACACTCAAGTAAAAAAAGTCACTCATTGTTGAGTTATTCACAAGCCCAAGTAACACAAGTTTTATTTTAATCAAATAAGATTTTTGGACACATTATTTCTTTGTTTAGTCTTATCACAGTGTGACTATTAGTTACATATTTTTTTGTTCGCTTATTGAAGCAAGGATTCCAGGTTTGATTCCAGGTGGGGCTATAAAGTTATCATTGGTTAATATACAGTCTGCATTCTGAGTGTTTTATATATCTTAGAAATAAGTTAGTTAGCAAGTTGTGCACTAATATGAAAAATTTGTTATAGAAATTGCATTTGCTAATAACATGAACACAAAATTAAACTGTAGTTAACTTTGGATGATGCCTCCCGCAAAAGTTTGTAAATGTTTGCAGGTAATTTTAGATGAGGACCAAGAACAATTCTAGTTTCTAAATTTTAAAATGTGATTTCTACCCTTTTTCTCTTTAAATTATGTTTGTATTGTATATGTATTCACATTGTATTTGTACCAAATTAGCAAAATAATACCTTAAACGAGATTTTTTTTTTTGTAAAAATAAGAAATTAAATCCTTTTTAGAAAAAGTTTCATGTTTTAAATTATGGCATTTTCTATTTTTACTCGCACAATAAATATTAAATATCATTATTAGTTTTATTTTATTTAGTAGGATTTGTTTAATCTAACTAACTAAAACAAAATATATGGAACACATTATTTCATTCATACCAAGTATCAATAGTTCAGTGAAAACTATGACTGGGTTTAAAGTACCCGAAATGCCTGCTTTTGTTAAATATACCGGCACACCTACTCAAGGGCTAACAGACTGATTTAATCTAGAATCATCCACCATTGCCACTTTTTAAGAATAATAAAAAGTTGTAATATCTGTACATATAACCATCATCATCATCAATGTCATAGACTTTTACAGCGTGTGGTCAAATCTGTTTAGTAAAATGTGTTTGGAGATTTCCCCTGCCTCCGATTGATTCACTTTTAAAATCGTTCCCCACATTTTATACAATTTTTCACAGTGATAAAAGGTAGGGTGGATCCTAAAAGAACAGCCAGAAGGAATACATAAATCTAACCCCGAAATCGAAACGACATATTTTCAAAGATACTAAAAGAAACATCCTTACAAATTTTGTGGTAAACATAAGGCATATTCAGATTATCATTCCCCTCCACCACTCACCTTGCATTTTAATACAATTTAGTTTTTTTTTTTTAAAAGAGCTGAATTTCATGTCTATAATCTGTAGAACAAAAGTCTTTCCAGGTCTTTTTCCTTTCATAAACAAATGGGGTGGTCATTTTAGAATAAAACAATATAGTCTTTATTTCTTGCAAATGTCAAATAAATCTCTTTTTCCTCTTAAATAACTTAAAAGATTGCTTTCTATTTAGGTTGAGAAAATCAAACAGTAATTAAATTTTTTGTGGTCATATCCATATTAAAATAAAACAGTTCTCCCACTATCAAACCAAACCCAAATTAAACTTCTTAACAATACTCTTGTAGAATATCAAAATAACTAAAGTTGATGTAAACCATGTAATGATAGATAAATTAATAAATTGCCAATTTTTTTTTTTTTGCACATTTATACAGTCTTGTGATAAACTTCTAACATCATACCCACTTGATCACACTTGACAAATATTTGATCGAAATTGTTATAACTGGGCATCGTAACTTGTAATAAATGTTTTAGTGCCGAGTTGCTACCTTTTAATCTTATTAACATTTCACTGTGCCTCCTTATGCTAGATGATAAATATCCCACTGTAGTTAATATGCTGTAGGGTGTTCTTGAACTCAGCAAACTCTAAATTTTCTGGTTGAACCTTGTGTTCAACTGGGATGCTTTTATAGATCCTCATAGGAAGGATCTACAGGAGCTACTTGTCTAACCTCATGTGGAGGGCTTTATAGGAGCTACTCTTCTGACCTCATGTGGAGGGCTTTATAGGAGCTACTGTCTAACATCATGTGGAAGGTCTTTATATGAGCTACTTGTCTAACATCATGTGGAGGGCTTTATAGGAGCTACTTGTCTAACATCATGTGGAGGGCTTTATAGGAGCTACTCTTCTAACCTCATGTGATGGTCTTTATAGGAGTTACTTGTCTAACCTCATGTGGCGGGTTTTATAGGAGCTACTTGTCTAACCTCATGTGGAGGGCTTTATAGAAGCTACTTGTCTAACCTCATGTAGAGGGCTTTATAGGAGCTACTGTCTAACATCATGTGGAAGGCTTTATAGGAGCTACTTGTCTAACATCATGTGGAGGGCTTTATAGGAGATACTTGGGTAACCTCATGTAGATCTAATTTTGGAAAAATGGATGTGGGAAAATGCACTACATATGTACATATAAAACATTTTTCAATCTATATAATAAATAAAACACATCAGATTCAAATGACGTTGGTGCGAAAGGATGTCAGAATTTCCTTTTATATAATACACGGTTCATGAATAGTTCTGTTTTGGTATTAAACATGGGTTTAGTATTTTTTAAACCCTTGATTTATATACATTCTGGATAATTTTATCCTTACATAAAAACAAACAATACTTATAAATATGTTAAAAAATTTTATTTTCAAAAGAAAACCTTCTCAAATGACCACCCTCTGTTTTCCCGGCCCTATTACAACTTATATTTTTTTTATTTTTAACAAGATGTAATTTTATTGTATTTGTTTTCAGCAATACTACTGTTGGACTTCACAACGCAGTCATTGGTCCGTTGTCCATCTTGGACTCAACAAGCTAAGAACGGTTTTTACGTCTCATATTGGTGTCAACTCTGCATCAAATTACACAGATGACATCCCTAGCAGTTTTAAAGTCAGCATAGATTTTCAAGGTGATCCTAGTTGATAAGGATATTGGAGATTTAAATATAGTTAAGTCATTGTTTTGTGTAAAATAAAGTAGACACTTTCACATTCCTTGGAGTGTTGTTGGTAATAATTTTTTGTATCATGATTATGTTTAGGTTGTCATTTTTTCAAATGGTTTTTGTAAATGTGTCATTATTAGTTACTAAATTCTAAAGTTCATGAAAAAAAAAGTGTAGCTTTACACAAAAAAGTATCTGATTGTTGTCTTCAATATTGGATTTACTTTGTACAACGAATCCAAGCAATGTAGATAATTCTCAATAATAATGGCTCATTACTTTGTTGCTTGAGCAAACAAAATAATATTATTAAATGTTTGTATGAAATAAAAGTTTTGTAACTTTGAAGAAATACGTGTTTTAATATTTGACACAATCTCTTCCGGTACAGCTTCAAATTTGGATCTCCTATTGTGTGAGGTCATCACGGATTTCTGCCTTAAAAGGTATGTGGGAAGCCTAATTTTTGGTTGAAAGAGTGATTCAATGTTTTCAGATTTATCGGTCAATTAAAACAAACCTGTATAGTTAATTAAAAACACTTTGAGCTTGTGAAATATCATTGTATATCTTTATTACATTAACTAACCACTTTTAAGTCTGAATATAAGGTATCTTGTAGCACATAGTTTTGTGTTCAATCTTTGTGATGATTAAACCTTTTTCTCAGACCATTTTTTAAGCTTAACTCCAGTCATGGCACAAAAAGAAAAAACAATTATGAAACATTGTTATCTATAAATAACAGTTGATCCTTTATTAATTATTGTTTTGATTGCAATACAATCTGGTGCCTTTAGAGATTTTCATACTTACTCACAAGACTCAAGAAGATGATAAAATATGTTTTCTGATGCAAGAACTAGTTATAAAGTCACTGAATCTATCTGTTTAAAATTGAGAAAAAATAAATACAACCTTAATTTTTCATAACTCTAGACAGTTTTTATTTTGTGTTTAACATTATGGTTTTCTTTGAACCTACATTTTATTTTTCACATTATTTTATTTTATTAAGATTCTAGCAGTCCCCCACAATCATACTGCATTGTAGTTAGCTGAACTGAACAATGAAAATAAATAAATTAAATCATGTTATAATATGTCTTGACAACTTTGCTCATTTGGAGGTGCATCTACTTACCGATCTAATAGTCTTGGCTTTGATCCCAGGCAGACTTGTACTATTTATTGTGAAATTAGGTTTATACTTTTTTTTTACTGAAACACTGTACAAGTTCTAGCTACTCTGCTTGTCCTGAAATCAAGATAACTTGCTAATAGGTGGCTACACTTGCAATATACTCTATGGTACATGTTGACACACAATCATTGAGAATATGATGTGAGAAAGTTTTTTTTCCTCTCTCTTTGATTTGGCACAATTCTATCTCTTAATTAGAACTTAGAAGGTAAAGCCAGAAAATATTAAGTTGATTTTGTCCACATTGATACTGTCTTGTTGATGTCCAACTCTTATGCTCACTTTGCTATGCCTGTCTTTTTCCCAATGGGAAAAATTAAATAAATGTCATACATCGGTATCCACCGGTAGATTAGTTACAACTACTAAGATAGTTATGTTCCTGTTATAATACAACACTTTGTTTATGATTCAATGTACAATATCTTAAACATAATCATTTTAATTGTCTAAATCCAACAGTCTTAGGGGTAACACTGATTTTTGTTTTCTTTACTATTTGTAGGCTTTGTGTGTGTTTCAAAACATTAAACTTTTGTAAATTACCTGAGAAAACATTACATAATGAATTGAATGGTGATGTTTGTAAACAGTTCTTGTGTCATCTTTTTGAATGTTTCAATGTTTTTTTCTCAGATCTTTTCTTTAGTTTGTTTTTTAGGGATTAGTTCAACATTTCTATTTCAAGACACCTAAGGATCGGTCAAATGAGTATTTAAATGTATTTTGTTTAAAATGTTAACATCGTTTTAATCATGATCCTTTTTGTGCATTTTGTTTTCCTGCTTAGAAGTGTGAACACAATCCACTGGAATGTAATTAATGCATTGATATAGTAATTAAGTGTTAACACACTCAAGAAATTTGTTTACAATCACCAAAATAAATTGATGATCATGTTAACATAGTTTAAATTATTTCTATATTATAACCATTCTAATTGTAAATTCAAATTTGACAAACTAGTGATCATATATAAAGATCTGATAAAAACACATTTGATTGAAAAATTACGAAGTTAATAACTACAATTAGTTTTCACCTGTATTTAATGAATATGTATATTTTTTTTGTTGAGTGTAATTTTATAGATAAATAAACTTACTCTTAGGAAATATAATTTTGTGTGAGCTTATTTTCCTGTTCATCTTCCTTTTTCAAGCATTTCTAAGAGCAACTAAACAAATGAAAATAAGCGTGAACAAAATGTAAGTATTGGAAGTAGGCGGGCCAATCTGAGTTTTCTGGTGCAATTCCTTTGGCTTTTTGCAACAACCCTCAGCTCAGGCAAAATGGTAACTTGCACATCAATGGGTAGTCAAATCCTGACTACTACTTGGTTTAAACCTCTATTTTCATCTTTAAAATAACTTTTATTATTTATTTATTTAGTATTTAAATTATAGTCTTTATTAGTCTTATATATATATTTTTTTCTGTTAATTATGAATTTTTCATCAATCTATCCATTCGAACCATACTGTCGCATCACTTTGGCAACACTGCAAGCTTTCACTTATTTTTCAAATTCTTTAAGCATTTAGTACCATTTATGTTTACTACATAATATGTATGTGTGTATATGAAAAAGGAATAATTACAAAAATATAACGGATGTTTAAATGGGAAAGTGTAAAAAATTGGAAGTTTAAGAAGAAAGGAAGGGCAAAATGTTTTAGTTTGTATCCAGGCATAATCTAGCCTTTCAGTTTGGCTTCCTTCACTAACACTTACACATTATTGTATAGTGTTTATACACACTCTTATTTAAAATTCATGTAATTACACTAAAATTGCAAAGTAGATAATACTAAAAAGAATTATGCTGATGAAGTGTGTAGAAGGACTGCAAGAAAGACCAAGAAAGAGGTGGTAGTAACAGATAATAGAAAGTGTCCAAGTGAGAGGAGAAAAATGGAAACGTATTAATAAACTGACCTGGTCACAAGCTTGGAACATTTTATGATCAAAACTTACTTGCCTTATCAGATTTAGTAAACTAATGTGGTCATTTTAAAAGTTGTATTCAACTACACTAAATATACCTGCAAAGGGTTTACTTTTTCCTAATGGCTATAAAAGCCTATAATATCAGAAACTGTTTAGCTAATCATGGCAGCTGATCAAGTTGTGCATTCAAAAGTATTCTTGCATTTTTTTAGTTACTATAAAAAATTAGCACCCTCTTTGAAGACGTTTGATGGAATTTTTTATTATTTCAACCTCGGTGGTCTTGGGGTAAAGTGCTTGCCTCAGGATCTGATGTTTGTGTGTTCAAACCCAGCCAAGTTCAACAGATTTTTCTTAAATGATAAAAATGTGTAATTCCTTCGGGCTGAAGTAAAGCCGTCAGTCCCATGTTGGTTGTGGTATGTAAAAGAAGCCTGAGAGTTAAGTGATAATACTTTTCCTGGCAAAATTGGAAAGCCCTTTTGCTCTTGTTCATAGACGTAGAAACTCTTGTGTGTGGAAATAATCGGTTCAGAATAAATAGATATCTTAACTAAATAGAAATATGCTTGGGCAAGATTTCAAGGAGCTATTATCTACTTGCCATTGAAAAGTCAACTTTCCCTCAGTAACAACAAAGCCAGACTTTTCCACTCGTATTGATAGTTGATTGGACCAGACAATGGGTTAATATCAACCAACCACCACAAATATTGCCACTGTTTGGTTCAGATAGAATGACCATTGAAGTATTTAAATTGACCACATAATTCTTTCCCTCACACATCCTAGATTATGGTTTATGGTTGTTCTAACTTAAACTCAAATGTCTAAAGCTATTATTTCCTTAACACAGCCTAAATCAAAAACCATAAATTTCAAATTCCTCCCATTTTCATACATTTTAGGTGCCTTAGACACAACACTTTATTTTTTTCTGAGACTGTCCACAGCACAGTACCTTTTGTGCGTCCATTCAACCATTAGGTGGAATGGGGATGAACACATGTTAAGATCATGTTATTTCTCGTACATGGCTGCTCTTGCGGTCACAGCGCCCCACTTGAATAATACGATGTCATGGCCTTGTCCGGTCGCAGTAGAGCATGCAAGTCTATACAGGTCTTCACACAGTGCAGGATTTTATCCACGTTCATCTGGCCTCCTCACTTTTCAGTCCTGTGTCGAATGCTAACTGCAAGTCAGGTGTGAATTGTACTAGACATGGAAAGGTATGATATTGACGAAGTTCTTATATCACTAGTTCAGGAACAACCTGTTTAATGGGACAAAAGTTTTGAAGACTATAAATCCCAGAACCTGACTACATCCACTTTGAAGGAAGTGTGTTGCATACTGCATGAGAAATTTGAAGCTCTAAATGTTAAAGAAAGAAATGAATTCAGTAAGTACAAAGTTTAAGTTATTATTATTATTATTATTATTATTATTATTATTATTATTATTATTAGCACCGCGTCTTGCTACCCGTTCGGGTTATACGCACTTACGCTAATGTGTAATGGTAGGGTGATTGTGAGATGAAATGAAGGACCTACAGTTTAACGTGGAAGCCGAACCACGGTGGAGGCCTGGCATTCCCCACATTTACAAGATGTCTTGTCAGAGGTGAAGGAATGGTTTGGTAATCAGATAAATCTGTGCCGGGACCGAGGATTGAACCTCGGCCGCCAGCACAGAAGTCTGACACCTTACCCCTAGACTGCCAGGTTACCTAAAAAGTTTAAGTACATTATAACACACAACGGTTATGTATCCAATTGCAATTCACTTTCGCTATGCTGTTACCACGCCATTCCTGTTTGATATTTAAAAATATGTGTATCTGTAGGTGTTTATTAGTTATGTATTAAATCTTTTGTACATATATTTTACTCCTTTTGCCCCCGTACCTCCATACTTTTGAACCTTCCTGTCCCAAAACACCCCTAACCTTATTTTACCTCTCACTCCTATCAATCTTGTGTAGCTCTCTACTTTTGACTGCATAAAAAAGACCATTTATCATTTCAATAAAGTTATTTGAATATTGCTTATACTTCATGGATATCAACTATTTTGACTGTTAAATCAGCTGTGCCTATTTTATAACAAATAATGTTATACAAGCCTGAGATGGAGGCATTATACTAAACAAACCCGGCCACAGGCTGGAAACAGTCCATGATGATGAAGCCTAAATATACTCTTACTCTCCTTTTCTCCAAAATAGCACCACATAAAACTACCCCCTTCTTAAACCCAAGTAGCTTAGAATGGTCAAACACAGGTCTATGCTACCCTAGTTTGATTCCGCATGATGCTGGAAAAGATATTTGCCATTGGTAAATGAGTTTTGTCATTCTCTCTAATTGGTGTAGATTGTGTGTTGTTAAGAGCTGTATCTAATTTTTTTTTATTCAAATGAAGCAGTGTCATAATAAAAATAACATTTTCTTATACAACCCCTCTCAACTTATCTACTGCCCAATTAGTGTCGAATCAACACATTTTAATAAACCTGGTCACCATTATTAGGTTTGGACTATTACACTATAAGACTCCACCTTGATTGTGTTAGTTGGGTCTATTTATTTTATTAGTCTTGGCTGTGGCGAAGTAAAGATGATGATTGATTTTATTGGACTGCAAAAGCAGGTTAAGTACGAGGGATTCGGAGGTCATTATAAATACAGGCCTAAGCACTAATAACCTCTCTTGTCTAATAATTATCAGACTATCAGTGAATACCGTCCTAGTGAAGCCTCCTTTGAGATAACGAGGCAATGTCTTCTCAAAGCCCTGATTATGTAAAAGGTGTGAAATGAATTAAAAAATAGGTAGGCTATAATTTATTTTTGCACAACATCTGACTTCTATTCTGAGCACTATACATTTAATTACATTAATTGGGAAGGGAGGGAGAAGGCGGGATTTTAAGGAAATGTAGCCAAATTTGTGTGCATTGGAAATCCTTTAGGAAAATATACCCTCAATTCATCCAGCCAGTATTCAAACCCCAATCTTTGTGTCATTGGCAAGCTAGATTTGAAAAGACTGGTGTTTTGTTCATGTGTGTAATGATGCAGAGGGCAGGCTAACTGAATTGGTTTTTCTTTGGCCTCATTGTAAGAAAGAAATATATAATTGTTATATTGCTCTATCTGGTCTTTGGTCCTATGTAGCTACTTTAGTGGATATCGAAGAGTCACTCCTGTCATAATCAACTGTTTCCAACCTGGAACCAGGTCAGATTCGTAAAGTGCCTCCATCTTCTTCTCTCACTTGCACATTTTCTGTTATTTGCTCCTCCCATCTATTCCTTGGTTTCCCTGCAGTATTTTTCCTACATACTTTATCTCCATCCTTCTCTTTGGTATTCTCTTCTTTTCTATCCTCATTACATGACCTTACCATCTCATGCACTCCCTGTACCCCCACTCTTTCATGGATGATTTAATATTTTGTTCTGTTTCTTCTAGTACAGCTAACATGCTCCTCACAAACTTCATTCCCATAGCCCCCACTTTCCTTGTCTTTCTCTTACATTCAATGTTCATATTTGTGGGGGAAAAGTATACCCAATACAGAACTTCTCCATAGCAAGTCTCTTGCACACCTCTAGAACGACTCCATTGATAGAATAATAACAGTTCTAGTAAACAACTCTAATGTTGCTTGTTTGTGTAAACTGAACATACGCAGCCAGGCTAAACAACTGCACAGCCATAACTATTTCATCTCATTCTTCCTTTGTGCCCAACTATGGTCACTGGTACAAGATGAGACATATCTATGGCTCGGATGTTAATGATATATTTTTAGTTTCACCTAGAACTTAATGCTTAACTAGTTGTAAACATATTTTATGCTTCCTTGACTCAAAATATACACATTTTATCTGGCATAAAATTGCATATTTTGAGCAATTTTCATTTTTATATATTGCTTCAATTTTAGTTTCATAAACTCATATTTCGACTAAAATTATTTAAATAACTATATAGTTATAAGTTCTTTCAAACAAAATTCGTACTTTACACTTTATGTTCTTAATAGCCTATCTCATGGCTAATTAATTGGCGCTCGAAGCATAATAAGAATGCTGTTTTATGCAATCCAAAATTGGGATAAGTTTTTTTTCCAGGTTATTGTATGGTAAAACGGTTTAACTGCTCTCAGTTCCGCTATGTTTTTTAAAGTATATTACAGAAAACCGCATCAAGACACACTGCGTGGGTTGTTTTCCTTACCCGAGTTAGGTGTCATCTGTGGGATGAGATAGGCTCTTAACTATTATTACCAACCGATATAGAAAATTGTATGGACATAGAACAAGCTGTGATGTATAAAAGTTAGTGAAGCCCACAACCAGAAAATTTGAGTACGAGTTTTTTTTCCAGCATTGCGCCTTACAACCGGTTCAGGCTATATGCTTATGACCAATCACTCTAATGGTTCCTGGAATTAGGGAGGTTATATTTATAAGAGTGTACCCACATTTGTTTGGAGGTAGAGTGTAAAACCACCATCATTACAGCCGACCAAGATTTGACCCGAGTTTTCCCTGTCATTGTCAGTCTAGTCTATTGCAAGAGAAGCGTGTTAGACCATGCGGCCATTGAGGTGGGTGGGTCTTTGATGTATTAATTTTTATCACCAATTAGGATATTATTTTATTTTCTTAAAGTTCTCTAATCAAAATATTATAGCTAAACATTTTTACCATGGTAGATGAATTTGTTAACCACAACAAGTAGAACCTGCAATTGTAAGCAGTCTAAGGTGCTAGGCTCACAATATACAGGATTTCAGGTGAAGGGGAGGTTGAGCTTCTAATTTTGATCAGGTGATTTGTCACTGATTTCCCCATCTGTTATTCATGCTAATGCAGTTTCATTTAAAATAAATTATCTTCTTCATCCCAGCCCTATGGATTAAGCTTAGTACTAAATTATACTCGGTGACCTGGCGGTCTAGAGGTAAGGTGTCAGACTTCTGTGCTGGTGGCCGGGGTTGAATCCTCGGTCCCGGCACAGATTTATCTGATTACCAAACCTTTCCTTCACCTCTGACAAGACATCTTGTGAATGTGGGGAATGCCAGGCCTCCACCGTGGTTCGGATTCCACGTTAAACTGTAGGTCCTCCATTTCATCTCACAATCACTCTACCATTACACATTAGCGTAAGTGCGTATAACCCGAACGGGTAGTAAGACGTGGTGCTAATAATAATAATAATAATAAATTATACCATGAGAACACCCTTTTTAAATAGGTGTCTCTTTTTTTTTTAATAACTCAACCTAACATTTACCCAGATTTTAGGGTGAATACTTTGCCACTAGTGACTACACCACTTTCATTTTCTACCATCAATTTAATATGTGCTTTAAACTTATGTAAAAAAAACTAAATCATCTTATATTAAGGCTATGATAGGAAATAACAATGCAAATATTTTATTCATATTCAATTTCAACTCGGGTTGTTTATTAAGATTACATGACATTAGTAACTCACTTAGACATAGTCTATACATGTTTAGCCATATTGTGTTCTAAACCATTGAACTAATAGCTTTGTTTCTTTCTACATGCTGGTGAATCATCATTTGTTTCACTTCAGAGACAGCCTGATATATATATTTTTTTAATATTTCCGAATCATCAAACTTGGAAGCCTGATACCATTTTTATAACAGATTTTTTTTATCTATTTAAATATAATTAATAATATTAATTTACTGAAAGAGTCCAATAATCAACCTTAGTAATTTAGTTTAAATACAAAATTCTGAAATAAATAGAAAGCTATTCTGTAACAGTGTAATTTTCTTTAATACAAGATATCTACTCAAAGAAAGTGTGGTTTAGCACCAAAATGTAAATAAGGAATTGAATTTATTCTCGGCCACCTTTTTTATTCATATTTTTTAGCTTTGCTAAGATTTTTTCACCAACATTTATTTTTATTTGATACTAAGAATGAAAGTTTGGTTTTTTTGCAATGTTTTTTGTTTCTCGTGATTAAAACTTTTCTATTCTTTTACAAAAAGGGTTAATTTAAACTACATGAAACCTATGTACCAGTAACACGGAAAAGTACATAATTTATGAGGCTCTTAATTTAATTATTATTAATAGCAGAGTCAATTTAATACCAGAGTGTTTGACTATTTGAATGTCCTGAATCCCGGCAAAGTACTCTAGGTGTATTTTCCATTAACTATCCATGTATATGTTGCTGCATTTTGTTTAATTTATACTCTTCAATTCCCATTCCTTGATGTACATACAGAACACTGCAGTTTGTTGGTCAAATAATAGTTTACAGGCATCCAAGTTACACAATTCTGAATGTCGGCATGAATTAGTGTATTGAAGAATAATTAGGTTCTAAATGGCTAAGTTTGTTTGAGAAGAGGCTCATTACATTAGTTAGACAAGGCACAGGTGGATTACGCTACGAAGATGACATCTTCAAAGCACTAGAATCTAAAACCTTGTAATAACACCTTGCAAAGGCTTTTTGAATAAAAGTGGGTTGTCATCGTTTTCAAGGTACAAATCAAACTTTATTACTTTCTTGATTTCCTAACAGTTTGTTTTTGAGTATAAGCTGAAGAAGAAGTTTTATTGTTAAGCACACTAGAAATTAAGACTTGTCTAAAAGAGTTGCTGTTATTGTTTTATTTAAATTTTGATGAATATAGTTATTCAGTGGTTTGTTTATCTAATAAAATTATGCAATAAGATATGTGACAAATTAAATTACTCATTTATGTTTTTATTGAAAATTCTTTTAATAAATACTGTGGAAAACTGCATTATGAGATGACAATTACTTAAATAAGATACCCTTTAACACATTAGGGTTTGAAACTTCAAAATGTCAAAGCCTAATCTCCTTTGCTTCAACTTTGACACCTACAGAAATCTTCACATTTTGAAGAAAGAATAGAATAAATAAATATATATCGAGAGAGAAAGAGAGAGAGAGAGAACAGAAACCAAACAATATTTTAACATCAACTAGTGATTAAATTATATAAATAATTCAAGCATAGATGAATTAAGATGTTTCAGCATAAAATAATATAGTGTTCTTTGAGGTTTTTTTCTACACCTTTTTCTTTATATAAAATAATTTTAAAAATTAGTGCAATGTGACAACAAAATCCTCGTCTTCAACTTTTACTTTTCTTTGCATGTCTCAAGGCTTGCTTCACATTTAGAAGATACCTTCCTTCACATACCCCTAGTTAATTTGTTTTTTTTATTAATTTTATAATTATTTGAAAGAAAGGAATTCAACAAACAAGACATACAGTCATACCTTTGCAAAATCTCGTCACAAGGATATATATGCAAATAACATCATAAAACAAATATGGCAAATATTTTAACTAACACGACAGTAAGGCCTACTTCTTGTAGCAGCCTTGTAATTCGGTGAAGAGCTCTAATATGGATAGCCAGGGCCTGAACTTTGATGACCTGAAAATGTTAAAAAAAAACAACTTATAAAATGAAATTAAATATTACAAAAAATGGAAGGAAACTCGTAATAAATACATATGACTATATAAAACGTGCACTTTTACAAATGATATATATATAAAGCAATGAAACACGTTAAACAATAAACTCTCGGATTTTACTAAATGTATTATTGATTTACGAATGTCCACCATCTTCTCATTCCGACAACTGTTTGCTGTAACACTTTTTGTTTGAGTATTCATGCATTTGTAGCATTCTAAGGACTAGCCTTAGTACCCCCTTACCATCTGTCATCATGTTTATTAATTGTAATTAGCCCTGCTATTCTGCTAATAATAATTCTCTGGCTCCTAATACACTGATAAGATGAATCTGCTATATAATCTTTTCTATCATTGTGCCGGGGAGGCCGATCTACGGTGGAGCAAGCTACTTCTATTCCCCCAGCTGTATAAAACTACTACGTCAAGGCCTCCTTTCATGGGCCGACTCCATGGTTATCTTGGATGCAATATTGCTACTGCTGTCTTCGTGACTAGATATAATTAGTTGCGCAATAGTGGGTGCCTGGTTGGCTGACTCGACCATCTCCATGAAAACATACGATGCTGTCCATCTGAGCGATCTGTAAGTAGCGCATGTGGCAATTCTCAACAGCCAATTTTGAAGGGATATCTGAGTTGTCACACCTAGCAACAAGTACGATTGGCTAAAAAGACGTGTGTTAGACTCTGACCCCTCCCTCCTCCCCATCTTGTACCTTATTTCTACTCGGTCACACACTTTGAATGGGCTCTTCTTTTGATACACGTTGTCGAGTACATTCTACCTAAACGGATCTCTACTCATATGGCTCTCATGAGCGGCTATTGTGTTGTAGTATTTTTATGTCAATGTTTTCTATCACCGGAGGTTACTTTGGGTTGGCTTTTAACTCATACAAGCAAATCTATTTTTGAGGTTTAATTTATATTTGGGGATGCAGTAATGTTTGCATTATTTAATTTACTTTGTTTAATCATCGGGGTAGGCAAACATAAATTTTAATTTCATTTATTTTTGTAGGTTAGTACCCAATTTTTAGTAATTAAGTAATTGATTACCTTGCTAATGAAAGAGATGCTTGAAGTATGTTTTTGGGTATTATTATAGTCTTTGATTAATTGCTATAAGTTTGCTATCGATAGCAAACATAAATGGTTTTTTTAGACTCTTAAAGTTGTGTTATCTGTGGGTTAACTGGGATACGAATTTTTACATGCAATGCCGGGTATCAAACTGTTGTATGTTGCACATAACATTCAGAACACAAAGCCTTTTGTAGTTATTAGTGTAAAATAAAATGCATAATATATTTCATGTTTGCCTCTTGATTGCTGTTAGTTTTTTCTATTCTGTTCCATTATACCACCAGGTCCTTGAAGTATAAGATATGTTACTTACTCTATGACGTTAGGAACTTGAAATTTCATTGCCGCACTCACAAAAGTACTCCACATCCTTATCTTGAGACAGTTCTAGCCAGTCCACCTCATTACACCCTATCTTGTTCAGGTCTATTCGAATGCTATCCTCCAATTTGTGCTTAAGTCATCCCAATGATCTTTTCCCATTGGGTTTGTCAATAAATGCCCTGAACACGGCTCTAGATTCTTCCGTTCGGTAAAAACAAAAAAACAAGTGACATATCATCAAAATCCAGGCCTTATTGATAACACTAACAATAATATCTATTGGACATTAGATTTACACATTGAACTATAACATTTATACTGGATAAGAAACAAAGGAGGTGAAGGTTATACGAGCTTTTTTTTAAATATAATATTCGTTTGAATTATGATACATTTTGAAACTATTTTATATAAAAAAAAGTTTTACAATTAATATTGCATGTTTATAACATCAAAGTAATGTGTTAGTTTTTATAAATAATTAGCTATAGTTTTAGTTGTATTTTAGAATACAATGATCACCACAGAAAATATATATTGTAATTTATTTAATCAAAGCTTATTTTTACTATCAGTTGTAAATAATTTAAAAATTTCGGGGATCGTGTGTGAAACTAAAATTAGTTAGTGATATTTTTGATGAGCTGACAATTTGTCTTAAAGTACTGCTAAAAGTTCTTAATCTGCAATATAGCTATATATTAATCACAGTGACATAGCCCAGGGGAGAGGGGATACAGGTTGCTCGGACCCCCCGCTCTCGAGGACTCCGCTCACAGGCGCCAGCTTAAACTTAAACAGCTACTTAGCCTGTTCTTATTTTATTTTGAACTTTTATTTATGTTCTTTGTGTTTTTTAGTTTGATTAAATAATATATATTTTTTTTATACAATATCTTGGCTTGAAATTATTCCATAACTGTAAGTCTCTCAATATCATGGTATGCTTGTTTGAATTAAGTAAGCCGTGATCTAACACAATTTGAATGTTTACTTGCACTGGGCGGTAAGGGGGGTTGGTAGTGAGAGATATTTGTACAATAGGGATGGTTGTGTAAGGGGGGGTACGATCAAGCCGATGAATGGGGGGAAAGAGAAACTTTAATTGGGTTCCCCCCCACCCCCCATCCCACCTACCCAGATATGAAATCCTAGCTATGTCACTGATTAATTACTGCGTTAGCACTTGGTACACTCAAAGATACATAGAAGAAGAATAAAAAATTTTTAAATCTATTTTTGATGTTGATGTATTTTTTTTTTAAACTTGATGATAAATATAGATATCTTTTGTTTATTTAGTCTTAACTGTTTTAAGACAAGTATTTTTTTACAGTTTTTACAACAAAATTTGTTTTGGATACAATTAAAAGATAGGTTAAATAGATGTATTAAGTTTGATTTTATAAATCTCAACAGTTTTTGAATATATTCTATGGGCGTCGTGGAACTTAATTATACCTTTTCCTCTTTCTCTCTCTCTTTTTTTTTTAGCATTGCGTCTTACTACCCGTTGGGGCTATAACTTTATATACTAATCAAACCAATGGTTTTGAAGGTGAGAAAAGTTTTATTAAGAGTAAATGTACCCGCATTTGTGTGTAGAGAGAGAGAGAGAGAGAGAGTGGAAAACCACCCTCAGTACACGTGATCGAAATTTGAACCTTGATTTCCCAGTCATTGGCAGTCTAGTTAGTCTCTTGCAAGAGTAGCACCTTAGATCATGTGGCCACCAAAGCTGGTTCTTTTTCTCTTCATAATGCCTCTATGCTCAGGATGCGTTCAAAAACTTTTGATAAGACTATATGTAGCAAATCAAACTAAATATATAACTGTTTACTATTTCATATATATATTTTGTGATTTTTTTTATAGATTAGCATAAATTACTGTCCCAACTGATGTTATCTTCTCTTCCACCCTTGCAATAAGATAAAGAACTTTCACTGAGATGGCTATTTCATATATATAATGTCTGTTTGGTGAATATTAAAAAGAATAAAAAAGTCGTTAAACCTTCACCTGTCCCATATTTTTCTTTTATGAAAATATATCACAGACAGAGTTAGCACACTAGAAGTGGGATATCTACTACACAAGTCAAACTTCCTTCTGAATAACAGCCAATTCAATAAAAAAATAATTTAGAAGGTTGTTTGTAAACTGTTCTCCTACAAATAGGATTTTGGGTCTCAATTAAATTATTAAAAAAATGATGGCAAGCTCATCCATCTTAAAAATATTTTTTTAGGTCTACTAGTATAATTATGTTTAGAAAACAAAATTTGACATACGTTGATAGAATAAGACAACATTTTCAAACACTTTACAAAGAACCTTCTTTTTAAAAAAAACACATAACTAAACCGATTTAAAACATGCTGAACACTCATTACTAGAAAACCACCTACTATGCAACAAAGGTCTTGCTTTAAAAAATATTGCAGAATCTCAACACACACAGCTCACAAGATTGAATAAAATTCGCTCAAATGAGAAAAAAACAAAACAAGATCCCTTTTCACTAGCTTGAAATAATTGATCTATTATTCAAAACTCTCCAACAAAATGTTAATTTTTTTCCTAACATCTTCTCACAACAGCTATTTGATCTAATTCATTACTAACTGTTTAAACAGGTTCTGATCAGTATAAAGGCCTAGACTCACACTGTAATTGGTCAAAGCTTTTTTTTTAGTACCTATCTGGGCTATACAAATTTAATCACACAAATAGGCTGGAATTTAAAGGAAATGTATCCACATTTTGTGAAGGTGAAGTAGGAAACCATGTAGAAAAAAAGCATCTTTAGTACACTTGGTTAGGGTTCAATCCTCGACGTATACACTGGTGCTGGTCTGTTCATAATTGATGAGGAACACGTCTGTGTGAGCTTTTCACGTGTGATTTTATATTCTGTAATCTCCCCATAGTTGTTCAGCTTATACAACTACATTTCCTTGAAGTTTTATTCCTACCACTTATAAATATAGTTTGTTACTAAATTGGCNATTTCCCTCTTCCCCAACCCCCCCCCCCCCCCAATCCCCATATTAACCCTGTTTCACAGCTTTTTTCCTCCCTCTTATATCTATCCATATTAACACACCTTTCTGACTATGTAGATCAGCTTAACCCTTCACCTCTGAGGTTACCATAAACTTACCAACCACAGTAAAAGCTAAACACATTTAAAAAACTACTAAGTCAAGTAACACTTTTCAAATATCAATTAAATTCATATTAATTATTTAATTTAAATAGACTGATAGACTTTATATCCAAAACTGTTTCACAATAAATACAAATAGGATTTAAAAGTGAAATGCAATCAGTTTAATAATAAGAAACAAGAGTTGCCATTCTATTGCTATATTTTGGTAAAAATATTTACTATAAAAAGTTATTAATAACATCACTAGGTAATACGAAGAATGAATACCGTATTTTAAGTACTTTGCATTTAAGTTACATTTTTGAAGATACAATAATTTTGTTTATACATGAGGCACAAAATACTTAGGTTTTTATCAAGTTATGGACATTGAAGCGCTTTGAAAATACTATATAATAACATTTAAAATTATGTTTTGATGCAATATTTATATAATTTAAATAAAAATTTATCATTTAATTTCAAGAGACTTCTCTTGGTTCTATTTAAATTATATATTCCTTACTCATTTGTATATTTTTATATAATTTTAAATAATAATGCGCATTTACTTTCTTAAAGTTTACTTTTTTTTTCACATTCCCAATTATTATTTTAATAGATTTAAAAGGTCATAATTTCATAGTTACTGTACAAAATTTTAATGTAAAAAATTAAGGAATATAGAATAATAGGACTTTCAAATTTGACTCTTATAAATAATGCTAGCCTATGAGATTATTTAATGCACTAAATGAGGTCTGAGTTTGTTATTGTTAAGTGATTGCAATAGATTGTGATGAAATCAAACAAAAATCGAAAAATTGCTTCAGCCTTTTTGGTTTTCTCAACGGTGGTTTAAGGTAGATCTAGCTACAGTTTCAATTTTACTTACCTACTCTATGGCACTAGGAACTCGATAGTTCATTGCTGCACTTACAAAAGTGTAGCCAGTCTACCTCATTACACACTATCTCTTTCAGGTCCATTCTAATGCTAACCTCCCATCTGAGTCTGGTTATTCCCAGTGCTCTCTTCTAAATGGATTTGCCAGTCAGTGACATGAACATGGATCTAGATTCTCCCATTCATGCTGCGTGTCCTGATCACTATAATCTTAAAGATTTGACTAACCTAACAATGTGTTGTGATGAGAACAGGGTATGTAACTCATAATTCTAAAACCTCTTCCACTCCCCAGTAGCTTAATCCCTTTTAGGATGAAATATCTTGTTTCCAAGCGTACTAATTTTTTCCCCATCATTTGTAGTAAAATACTAAATCTCACACCCATAGAGAATAACCAATACAATTGTTGTTGCATATTATGAGTTTTAATTCCTTGAAAGCAACAAATTGAGTAAATACATGTATAACAACAGTTACAATTGAAAGTTTATCTTCCCCTTACTATATATACCATATATGTACTTCAAGTTTTTGCCTCCTAGGGCAGTCAAGATTCATTCATTTAGAACAATTGAAATGATATTATAACTAATTTCAAACAACCTTGTTTGGTTAAGCTTTATGTATTGCTTTACTTTAAAAAATATATTTCGTTAACTGGCTGCTTATTTTATTTTAAATAATGTGTATAAAAATTATTCAGAAAGAGGTTTGACTTGAGTGTTAGGTGGTATTAATGGCACACAGAGAAAGGCATTCTTAGAAAGATTGTCACAATACAAGAAAAGTGAAAGTTAGTATAGATGCCTACGTTTGTAGTATCAAACACATTTTAACAATTTTATTTTTGTAAAAAGGGAATAAGTTTTAAAAATAAACATTTGTTGTGGTCCATCTTTCGATAAATACTCAGACAAGGAAAATCGTTCTCTCTTTTTTTTTCACATTAGTCTTTTTTTCTTTACAATTTAAACATTTTCATATTATGTTCACATAACATACTTTGGCTGCTTAAGATTTTGGTAAAGTTAAGAGTAATTTATAATTAATTAAGTAAAGTTAAATCATATTTGTTCAAAGTTCTACCACTGCATTTCAGTTTATTAACCTTTATTGTTGTTAATACATAGGAAACACTTGATAATTTGGTATTAATTTGATTTACAATGGTGTAGTTCTCTTTTTTATTTTATTTGAAACCACACAATATAAGATAAAACCTCTTTGCACCTACTTTCATAATATTAATGGCAGGCACAGAAACAGTGTTCTGGTATTATATTAATTAAGATTTTGTTAAAAATTAATAAAAAAAAATTTGGATCATAAAAAATATTTACCAATGATTACATGATTTACATGATTAATTTAGCTTGAATTACCATTACTTAAACATGCATATAAATAATATTCAAAGTTTTTTTCTTTTTATTGTACTACTCTTGTTCTTTTTGTTTTGATATGTTTGGAATTTTTTTTATATATAAATTTACAGTCAAATCCACATAAATTAATTTAATTTTGATAGATTTTATGTATACTCTTTTAGTGTTTGAAGTTTAGTTTTTAACTCTCTTTTAGAGTTCCTTTGGCTGTTCAGTAGCCTAAAATTAAGCTAAAATTTTGAATTATTGTTATTAAATATTCTCCTTTGCCTCTACAGACAGACATTTAAATTATGAACGTTTGTAAAATACATTAATAATGGGACATTTAAAACAGTTTGATGCTATTGTTAGTTTATAAAACTAATTTTCAGACATAATTAAGTCTAGAAAAGGCTGTAAATTAATATTTGTATTTTAGAATATATATTTTTTTTGAGATTCAGGAAACGTAGCTTTGAAAGCTATTTTAACTGTAATTTACATCACAACTATTTATTTTATTAATTGTGATATGGTTTTAATAATAATATACATTTAACTAAATTCACAGATTTTACTTTTGAATAAAGTTTTTAGTACCGGTACTTGTATTATAGATCCTAATTATTTGAAGCTAGTTGGACAACTAACTCAGCTTTGTACCTACCCCAATTGATTCTTCAATCATTAATTAGAGATCTCATTACAAAACATTAATAAGAATTGAGGAATTGAATTATATTATTATTATTAGCACCGCGTCTTACTACCCGTTCGGGTTATATGCACTTACGCTAATGTGTAATGGTAGGGTGATTGTGAGATGAAATGAAGGACCTACAGTTTAACGTGGAATCCGAACCACGGCGGAGGCCTGGAATTCCCCACATTCACAAGATGTCTTGTCAGAGGTGAAGGAAGGGTTTGGTAATCAGATAAATCTGTGCCGGGACCAAGGTTTGAACCCCGGCCGCCAGCACAGAAGTCTGACACCTTACCCCTAGACCACCGGGTCAAATTCAATTATGATTTTAATATGAATTTTTAATTACCCACTTTGGGGGCCGCATGGTCTAACATGCTACTCTTGTGTTTGGCTAGACTGCTGAAGACGGGAATACTGAGGTTTGATCTCGGTTGGGTTCATTGAGGTTGGTTTTTCCTAAATGGTTTTCCACCCTTCCTCCACGCAAATATGGGTGTACTTCTTTTGAATTAAACCTCCACAATCTCCGACACATTAGTGCAACTAGTAAATAGGCGTATAACCCGAACAAATAGTAAGACGCAATTCTAAAAAAAAAAGTTAGTAGGAATTTTTCTTCTGTGATAAGAGGGTGCCAACTGCTTATTTTACTATAAATACTGATCAATTAAATTTTACATATTAAATCAGTATTTAACTCTTTTGACTGTTACTGTGTTTTTGAAAACAAGGTATAAGGTAATAGTAGAATTTGATTACAGTCCAATTTTCATAGGAAGGCTCTTATCTGACATCTAGAAACAAAAATAGTTATAATTCAGCTATAAATATGTCAAGTCATCGATCAGTTGCAGTTGTCATTTTCGGTAGATACTATAAATACCTATAAAATAACACTAATAAATAGTAAAATTTTATCAATTATGGCTGAAAAAAAATATGTTTGTATTTTCCAAAAGGCCCTTTATATTGAAAACATGCTGGTTTTATTACCTTTAAGTTTTTTTTTGCGGGTAAATGGTTCATTCTTTAGTTAAATTTGCAAATATATATTCATTGGTATAGTGTCAATCTAATGTGAATACTCTCATATGAAAAATTTGACAAAAGAAAAACTATCTTGGCAACATGTTTTAGAAGTAAGTACCCGATGACATACCGATAATGTAATTCTTAAAAAGTTTTATGTCTTATGTGTCTGTTATTTAAATGGAGGTTCTTTATGTATAATTTAGAGTGAATATTACATTTTAAAAGAAGGATATAATAATAAATGAGCCATTGAAGAGTTCAGCTATATTAATAAAATTAATTTTTTTTTGTCTGTTTTGAGCATTGCACAATATCTCCACACACAGAAGTCTGAAATTTTAAAATTTTGATGATAATTTATAAAATCAATTACAAGTAGGCACAGAAGCGAAGCAATGTTAGTAAAATGATTAGTTGGTATGTCCGTCCTGAGTATCCATGATATCTATCACATTCAGAGATCTGACATTTAAAAAATTAGTATCCCCTGTTCCTAAGCCGAAATTTTAAAATTTAGAGTTACTTTCTACATACAATGTTCAAGCTAAACACGTATATCATGGGCAACTAATCATCAATAATTACAACTCGTGGATATTGGCAAACTGGTTCTTATTGCTTGCATTACATTTTTAAAGGCTTTTTTTAGTTTTTTACATTTTATTTTAATCTTTGGCAGGTTTTTTTTAAAGAAAAAACATTTCTTTTAAACAATGTGGCTTAAGAATGTCTAATAAAGGAGTTGTTAGTTCCAACAAATTATTTGGTAGCCTGATCAGAGATGTATGTGTGTGTGTTGATAGAGATTAAATAATATTACAATATTAATTATATTGCCAACAAGAATTTTATAAGGTAAAATTTAAATGTTGCCAATCATCATTCATGTAATATTTATAATCACGTTTGCCAAATGGATTTGGTGGTATTTGCTTTAGATTCAAGAGAAAGCCTATTGACACTTTACATATATTAATGTGTAAAATAAAAAAGCATCTACTATTATACAATTATAGTCTGCCATTCGGTTTCCAGTGATTTAAAACTATCTCGGAAATAAATAACGAGTTCTACAACAAACCAAAAAACAATAACAGAATCCCGTTCTATTTTTCTTGCCATTTTTCTATCAGCTTTAGACACAAATATTCTACACAAATAAATATATATATATGTTTCCTTTGAAATGTCATACTAATGTTCTGACCACAGATTTAGTTGTTTTTCTATTGTATTTATCAGATTAGCTCTTGATGTTGGGGTAAAACAGATTATTTGTATGCTACTTGACATTATTATGTTTTATGTATTTATTTTAGACTATGGAGCAAAACAGATCACAATGAAAAAACCACCTCTAATAGCCAACATAGTTTAAATAACAGGAAAATAATTTTTTTTTCTCCTGGTAATGTATGTAGTGAGAATCAGTAAGATGAGCTCTGTCACATTATATTTAGTTTTAAGAATTCCCAAATATTTGTTCACATCAAAGTTACTAAAAGTGAGGTTGCTTAACAATTAGTTACAATAAATATATATATAAAAAAAAATCAACCATAACTATAACCATTCATAAATTTACTTCATAATATAACATCATTTTTTCCTACCCATCAATAATTAACTTTCAAACATAAATCGCTGTACATAGGGCTATGTCTATTTGAACAAAAGCCAAGTCAACCTCTTAATAAAAATACTTTTCGTTTCATAACAAAAATTAATAGTAATGTTTCATTCTGTTCCTTCATTCATGACAACCCTTCTCAACTGTATGTTTATTATAATGGAACAAGACTAATTACAGGGCCGTACCCAGAAATTTAGTTTGGAGAGAGGGAGCAGGCGGGTCTACCTGCATTGGTTTATGAAGTCCCCAATTTATTTAAGGGCAGGGGTGAAGATGGGGTGACTTGGTTTACCTTTTCCTCTCCCATTTTTGAAGGAATGGAAAGTAGGGTTGGTTAGGGGGGGCGGGCAGATGAGGTAGTAGGGATAAAACTTAAATTTATTTGTCACAAATTTCCCCAAATATTTGTGGAGTTATAGGTATGGAAAGGGAATACTACAATTGATGGTCCATGGTGAAGTACCCCAACAGGAGATAAGGAATCATTTTAAAAAATGAATCCTTGAAGCGATACCAAGCTTTTGTAGATACTATGAATATAATAAAGACCTCATTTAATTTTTAGCCTACACATGGAGGAGGAACGAAAAACCACCCTAATAATAGTATTTTCAAAGGGGATCAAAACTTTCAAAACACTCCACCTTGGTATGGCCACCTCTAATTATTACGCATTCCTATATCTCTATCCAGTCACCGTTTAAAAAAATAACATCCCTGCTCCACAATAGGCACAGAACCAGCCTAGTTAACATTGACAAAGAGCACAGCTCCATTATTTGTACGTCAGGATAACTAAATCTACCGTCACTCACTCAAATACCGCAGTAAATACTCGTTCTGACCTTCGACCTCTTGATCACAGTTCAGACTGCTGTCCTCACCTCGCGGTACACTCACTAAACTGTCACTACAACTATCATCACAGACATCTCGCGCGCCATCGGGCGCACTGGACTCGGCCCCACTGCCCTCTTGACTCGCCTGTCTCTCAGGTACCTCTTGGGGACCTCTCCAGGAACCACTTCTCCTCCGTCGCACGGTTTGTGGTGGAGACTCTAGCTCAACAGATTGCGTGCAACTACTGACACAAGTCCTTTCAGGAACGAGTAGTTGAAGCTCTTCTGACGAACCTTCCATACTCTCCTCTTCTTCCGTCGGCACTCGGAGGATCATCTCGCGCCTCTCTTCTTCTTCCTCGTCGTCGTCGTCGTCGTCGTCG
>CABFOV010000776.1:40040-86925 GCA_902141375.1 Timema poppense | reverse complement strand
CCCCCCCTTTTTTTTCTCTAGTATTTTATTTCTCTTTCTTATTATCTAATAAAATGTATGTAATTAGATAATAAGAAAGAGAAATAAAATACTAGAGAAAAAAAAAGGGGGGGGTAAGGTGTCGGAATTCTGTGATGGGGGTTCGGAGTTCAATCCTCGGTCCCGGCACAGATTTATCTGATTCCCAAACCCTTCCTTCACCTCTGACAAGACGTGTATTAATCACGACTTGTGAATGTGTGGAATACCAGGCCTCTTCGTGGTTCGGATCCCACGTTAAGCTGTAGGTCCTCTATTTCATGTCACAATCACCCTACCATTACACATTAACGTAACTCCGTATAACCCAAACGGGTAGTAAGACGCTGTGCTAATAATAATAGATACGTTTAGCACATTTTAACACACGGGTTGATTAATAGCATCATCTATGGAGTAGAATGACGAGGGTGGTTAGAGGATATAAGGAAAATATCAGCTATGAATACAATGTAAACATGACCTTACCTTCAGTATACTTTTTTTTGGCGATGCACCCATTCGGGATATTTGCATATTTACACTAATGGAGCAAAGCTGATAAAGGTGGGGAGCTAGCTGAAATGTATCTGTTACCGCCCAAACCCTATTCCTGGACAAACTAGAAGATGATAGGATGATACATCCTAAGACCCTCAGAATGTAATAGCTTAGCCTGGTTTAAATTTGTTAATCCTGAAATGTTAGCCTAGATCTTAGAATGTATAGCCTACAATTTTACTAGGCCAAACCAGGTTTAGGTTAGGTTAGGTTAGGTTAGGTTAGGTTAGGTTAGGTTAGGTTAGGTTAGGTTAGGTTAGCTGACAACATTTGAGCACGAACTGTGAATGATGAAACCTGTTCCAGGTCGATTCATAATATGGGTTAAGAAGAATTAAAACTAAAACTGCCTAAAAAATCAGGATGTATCGGTTTATCCTACAAGTGGCAGGATATTTCAATTTGGCCTAGTCCTATCTAGTTTGTCCTGTAAATCTGGTTTGGATGGTAACATATCCACAGTTGGATGAAGGTATGGTAAGAAACTGCTTAGGAAAAAAGTTACCCTCAATACATCCGACACCCTCATTATATTCAGGCCATAATAAACGAAACGGGGTTGACGCCTTAGATAGCGTGCCCACCGATGCGAGCTAGAAAAAAACAACTTTAAAGGTCACAATCACACTGCTACAGTTCGTAGTGCCACAAATACCCTCTAAAGCGCCCACGCGGTCTTGGCCATAAGGTTCGCAGCAATCGGGATTGATTTGGGAATTTGACGTTAGAATTTAGGCTGAGTGCAGTGGGGGGTAGTTTACCGGAACACTCTACATACTAATACAGATGCACTCTTTCTAATCATCCCTCGTCTTCTCACCTCCAGGAATAATTAATGAACTACCTCGGTGCTAAACGTTTCAATTAAAAAATAAATTAACCCGATTCGGTGGTCGCAACATATGGCCCACCGACTGATTTAATTTGACCCACAAAACATCTAGCAAACAAACTTATGTTCGTAAAACTAGACCAATAACTACTGTTTATGAGAAATAAAAAGTTAAAATTTCTTACACTACATTTTTTCCAAGCCAGTCCATCAAATTTTGTTTTAAGCCCATACAGCTCAGTGATATAAAAAAATGTTACCGATCCCTAATCTAAGGCGTCACACTCACAATATACAGGACCGTCAGTTTGGGAAGATTAGGGTTCGAATCCCGGTCAGATGTACCGAGGTTTTTTTACTAATTTTTTTCACCCTCCTTCCACGCAAATACGGATACATTGACACTAAAACTATACCTTTCTTGCTCGGAGCACTTTAGTATAAAATATTCGGCTAATCCGAACAGGCAGTAAGACGCGTAGGAGGGGGAAAAAAAAGCACCCTAACATCAATTTGAGTCATTGCTGATTACGACTGGGTGAACAAGAGGTACGTACCCAGGGGCGGGCGTCGTCCTGAGCTTCCTCAGCCTCCTCCTCGCCGTCCACTTCCTCAGCGGTGGCAGTCTTGTATACGGCGGTGTACCCCGTAGCGGGGTAGGCAGGGGGGATGCCGGGGGGCAGCAGCAGAAGTCCCTGGTGGGAGTGGAATGTCTGGCGCCGCCTCTGGTTCTTGCGGTGGCTTCTCCGGCGGCTCTCGGAGTTGTTGGAGCCTCTCCTCTTGTTGTCGGCCATCGAGACGGTCGAATCTGATTGGGTGAGGAAGGCGCCAGGTTAGATGGTTCATCAATATAGCTCGGACCCGCACGCCGACTAAATGTTGGATTCTTCTATTCTACTCTGCCAGTGACGGGGAGCTCAGGGTTCAATTCATGACTGGGTGCTGATTTTTTAAAACTAAATTGTTTTCCCCTCTCCCAAAGTAAATGCGAGTACATTTCCTTTAAATGCTAACTTACTCATCCATATCCCACTAGCGTGAATATTTTGGTAGCCCAAATGGGTAGTAAAATATAGATTAAAAAAAATTATCTCTGCTTCTTACTATACGTCCTCAAGCTATCTCCATATTTACTCTAATGGGATATTAATAAGATAGAGATGAATCAAAAGAAATGAACCCTCATTTACCTGGTGGGAGAGGGAGAAACCATTTAGGAAAAAAATATACCTTGTTTACACACGACTTGTGTTTTAACCCAGACCACCTCGTCCCCGACAACCCATTATACATCCAAATATACTGATGCCTTTATCTGCGTGCACAGAATTGCGACTTTATAGCCAAATTTCCATAGGAAGAACCTTTTATAAAATTAAACATATCTTTTTGCGATAAACAATTATAACATTTTACTATTTTATTAGTATTGTTTTATAGGTATTGGTGATATATCAAAGATGACAGCTGATCACAAGACAAGACTTGACTTGACGTAAAGATATATACAAATATATAGAATGAGCGTCTGCCGAGGAGTTCTTCCGGCCTCTCGGAGAAGAGAATATTGAAGTTTGACAATAAAAACAAGATGTTCAATGATAGTTACCTTTGTCTACCATGAAGTTCTCTCGGTCACGAAGAGAATATTTAAGTTTGACGGTAAAAACAAGATGTTCAAAGATCGTTACCTTTGTCTGCCATGAAGTTCTCTCGGTCACGAAGAGAATATTTAAGTTTGACGGTAAAAACAAGATGTCCAATTATAGTTACCTCCGTCTGCCATGGAGTTCTCTCTATCGCTCGGAGAAGAGAAGGTGAAGTTTGATGGCAGGGAGAGCACCTTGGCCAAAGGTTTCTTGGTCGGGTACTTTTCCATGTCCATGGACATCTCCAGTGCCTGCTGGAGACCTATTTCTTCCTCCTCCTCCATGAGAAGTTCCTCCTGCTCAGCGGCCAACTCTCGTTCCAGTTCCACATCCATGTCCATCTCGTCCTCCATCTGTAAATCATCAGGTAGGTTCTGGTTCCTTGGGCGTTTTACAAGAATTAATCTATTCTAAGTGGTTTACGAATAAACTGTGCAGTGCTTCAACCCGGTGGACAACAATATTATAACGTAATTTGAATATGTCTGCACTGAGCTACAACCTTGAACTTGAACAATCGACAGACAGGTGAATGCATATCGGAGAGAAGTTGGAGGTTTGTGGATTATTGCAAAGAATGGAGTAGTATTGAAAGAGGCAAAGATGGCAGTATATAAAAGTGTGTTGATGCCAACGTTGTTTTATGGATGTGAAGCGTGGGTTCGTCAGGAGATACACAATAGCAAGGTGAATCCTATTGGAATGAGATATATAAGATATGTATGTGGAAAAACCTCGTATGGTCAAAGTGAGTAATTAATGGATGCTGAAGGAGTGTGGTTTGAAAGGTAATCCAATAGGTGATTATGAAAGAAGCGTCTTACTTTGGTTTTGGCGTCTTGGGATGATGAGTGTGGATGCACATATCCCAATGTTTATCCATCAATTCGCCACAGGTCTAGTGCTTACATCCCACTGTTTATCCATCAACTCGCCACGCGCCTCCCTTAACCCACAGTCATGGTGCGTCGTATCACCTCAAATATCTACCGCAATTATTGTGTAGCGAGCTAACCTAACCGAGCCAAGCATCCAATACGGACCTATTAGAGTTTTTAGTCTGTGGGCCAGTTTTAGTCAGATTGAGGTCATCTCAAGTGCGATGCTACACTTGATGCATACTACACAACTGTAGTCCAGGTGTAGAAAGATCAGCCAGTACTAATGTAACTTTGCCCAGGGGACGCCCAAAATGTACTAATCGTACATCTTTTCCGTGGAGGCTCTTTCCATGTTCCGATGAGATGATATGAGGTGGTGATGATAGTGAATATGAGGGTATGGAACCAGTGGAAACACCTAAAACTAACTTAAGTCTAGCTAACTCAGCACTGGCGACCGTTGGCTTAATGCCCCTTTTGGGAAAAATACGCAAAGTACCAGCCATAAATCGAACCCGGGACCCCTAGGTTCGTATGCAGGTGCACTGACCATGGGGCCAGTTAGCCTCCTATAAAAAGGGCCCTATGTTTTCGACAGTTATGTTGAAGAGTATGGGAATTTTCCACCTAAAATACGGGCCACTAATGAAAAATAACGTCCATATATGTGGTATTAAAAGAAATTAACATTGATTTATAAATATATAATTTTATAATTTGTATTACTGTAATACCCCTATTTTCCTTTGAAAATGGGGTGTGGCGAATTGATGGGATTTCCATTATAGTCGAGTTTGGCGAGTCGATGAAAGCCAGTCCTTACTATCGTGGAGAACGGATGGTAAATTTACAGTGATAAATCATTAAGTAGACTCCTTCCCCCTCACCCTCTGCTTCCCTCCAGTTCATTACAAGATTAACGTCCTAGGCCGTGTGCCCACAAGTGCGTGTTTCACTTCACCTGCTTATGGGACTCCTCCAGATGTTTCATAAGCACGGCCACCACGACGTTGACCAGGACGAACTGCGCCATCAGCACGAAGATGACGAAGAATATGGGGGCGATGACAGTGGAGACGCAGCAGTTCTTCACGCAGTCGACGGTCTCGTCGCAGTCGTCCCTCAGGGTGTCCTTCATGATGCCGTTCCAGTTGTCTCCGGTTGCCACCCGGAATAGGGTGAGGAAAGCCATCCCAAAGTTGCTGAAATCTGCGTGCTCGCCGAGTCCTTGGCAAGGATGTTCGTCATCGCACACTGCCCGCAGCAAACAGGACAACGATCAGGAACATCTGTCTACACGTGGACCTTAACTCTTGGGGCCTATGGAGCCGGTACCTCTGACTCCACTAAGTCTCTTAAGTTTATCATCCAAACAAGATGCTTTTTTAATTTTTTTTATTTGTCTGTTTACTTCTTTGATATCCAGCCCAGGCCCGCCAAGTGCTAAACTGGACCCGGTACCGGAGGCAAAGCGTGGGCCGCATTCTTTTTGTAATATTTTACTTAAGTGGAGGTGAAGGAAATCCTATTTTTCTACGGGACAGTTAAAAAATAAAATAAGGTTTTGGAAAAAAAAATTGGCAATGTTTTCATTAAGTGTTAAATATATATTTTTTAAAATTCAATACAACAATATTTTGTTAATGTTGGTTGCTGTCCAATGGTCACCTAAATATCAAATATCATTTTTCGAGGAAATCTAACATTTTTTAATAGTACTGATAAATTATTGGGTGAATGGTTGAGGGAGCATTATTTTTTTGTGGAATAGTCTTGAAGTGAAATAAACCCTTTACTTACAAAGACGGCCAAATAGTTCAACCCCGAGCGCGGCGAAGATGAAGAAGAGCAGGAAGAATAATAAACCGAGGTTCCCGACTTGAGGCAACGCCTGCATCACCGTATCCAGGAGTGCCCGGATGCCCTTCGCCATCTTGAGAAGCTTCAACACTAGCCAACACAAGATACTGTCAATACATATGCATAAGAAGGCTTCACTTTGAACTAAATGACATTTTATTTGCCATCAACACGTATTACAAATAGTGTGACGTCATCCCTCTTTTTTACCCCGTGCTCCTTTCAGGAGTCCTGGGACGAGGAGAATCAAGGGTGGCCGTCTCTGGTAAGGAGATAAACACATGAACACACGTTTTTATATTCATTTTATGTATGGTCGCCAGGATGTTAGTAAGTATAACGGAGGAACAGTTCCTGGATGTGGGGAAAGGTGATACTGGTTGTTTGAGAGGGTCTCTGGTGGAGTCTTAAAATACTCTCTACATGGTCCCGTCCACCGTCCTTGGTTTGACTACAGTTCACCTTCAGTTTACGCGTGTGGACCACTCTTTGGAAGTTATCCGCCATCTCGGACTCCCCTCCCCCCCAATCAACCACGGAAAGTCTCATGTGGGACATAAGGGGGCAGGATTACGAAACAGTGGTTCCCTGCAGCTATATACCCTGATTTTGGTAAGATAAAAGGCCTTCCTATAACAAACTTACTACTATCTTTCTGGAAGAATTTTCATCCTACCCAATAGAACAACCTTACCGTAGAATCTGTTACGAAATAAGGCCTTTCAGAGCGAACTTACTACCTTTCTGAAAGACCTTTTATCCTACAAAAAAACAAACCAAACCAACCATTATGTAGGATCTGTTACGAAATAAGGCTTTCCTGAACGAACTTACTTTTACCTTTTTGGAAGACCTTTCTATCCTACCAAACTATACGGAATGAAGCCAGGACTACAGGAATCTTTGACCATAAATATTGTTTAACACGATCACTGGAAATATAGAGCAGAATCTGCTTTGGTAGTGCATAAACTCAACCGTAAGCAGAAATATGTATTGGCCCATTATGCTTTGCAACACAAGAAACAACTGGTTGCCATCATATTTATTTTTGAGTAGATAAACAAGATATTTAATATTAATATCACAGTGAATGTTTTCACACTAATGTCTTGTGTTGCGAAGTGAAACAAAACAAGAACGACACACGCGCGTTCCATCTAACGAGAAACCCACATTATACCAATGATACACTTTTGGGCCCTGCCAGGAATATATCCCGGGCATTGGCGGCTCGTGTGGAACTGCAGCACACCCTATTTCCACTTGATATTATCGATAACATTTAATATAATGAGTCCTTCTTTCTTTAATTCTTTCTTTATTTTTGTAGTACAATATATATTCTCTTAAGCTTAATGTCAGTACTTCAGTAGCCATCCCCCAGTTTATGAAAAATATACAAAAATCTTTGTATGGAACTGTGTGCTGCACAGTACCATCAACGTGGTGTTTGACTATCGAGCGTATGCGCACATTGGAGGGGGTTGGGGAGGAAGGCGGGACTGCCAGGTTGAGAGATCACTGTTGCTCTCGCAGTGCCGTGATGGTGGAAGGAAGTTTTTTTTTACTCAGCGTGTGTTGTGCTTAAAAACCGTGTCCCATATTCTTGAATGTGATAAAGTGTAGAAGAGTGTAGAATTAGATTATTATTCTGCTTCCAGCTATTCTATTTGAATCATTTTTTTTCGGTTATTTTATTTAACAGAAAGACTAAATGCACTTGCAGTACTTTCAATAGAGAAATTTTCCTGAATTGTCATCCAGAGATAAAGGAGAAAATGATTGAAATTTTTGCGAAAGTTAAAACAAGAATAATGAATTTAATTTTTAAATGAATAGATAAAGTATGAACTGTAATAATTTAAGTTAAAGTTAGTAAAAAATGTCTTTTTTTTAAAGATTTTATCAAGTCCCTGAATAAATTTTCTTTTTATACATGTTTTTTTTCCTTTTACACAATTTTAAAACAAAGGCTAACATTTTTTATGGAGCAGCACCCCCATTAATTTTAGCTGCGAGCCGACAATGATTCCCGGAACACTTAGCTCATTAGAGAGACATGCTAGCGACCGAGATAAGGTATTGGACAACAATTTTAAACCAAGGTACAAAATAACATAACCGCAACCGGTAATATTTTGGAACAATCCCCTCAATACATTTTGAAGGCATCGTTTTCAGAAACTTCCCCCCTTCCTGGTAAAAACTCCAAACAGCAACTAGGCTACTATGGACCCAATAAATAGAGCGAGCTGATGAAGAGACGACAACCTACCTCTGGCAATCCGTAGCACCCTCATGACTCGAATAATAGTCGGGTTCACCGGAATGATCTTTGACTCCAGCTCTTCCAGGACTATCCCCACAATGGACAGGATTACTATCATCACGTCGAGCTGGTTCCATCTGGGGGAAAATAATTGCGGGGTGTGGTTTGTTGTAGAGTGCGTGGATCTTGTTAAAACTATTATTATCACCGCGTCTTACTATCTGTTAAAGCTATAATCATATATTAGAACTACTTTAATGTGATAGGGATGAGGTAGGAAGCATTTTAGAGGTAACCTACTCGCATTTGAGTGGAAGGCGAGTGGATTACCTTTTAAATAAAAAGCTTAAATATAACCGACCGGGATTCGAACACTGACATCCCGTCATCGTCATGTCAGTCTAATACGAGAGAGATGCTTTAAACAAATCGGCCACTGAAAGGAGTTTGTTAAAACTATGTCTGGGAAGTGTTTACCCTCAATTCCCCATTTGACCATGTTGAAGTAAGATCTGCTATACATATGGTAATATTCTGGTAGGAAGGTCTGCCTGCATCTGATGGTTACAAAAGCTACTAAAAATACTTCAATATACATTAATTAAGTCCTTGAATTACGCGGTTAATCCATTATGAAGGTTCCCGCTCAAGCTCAAAGCAATGATTAAATATATTATGATAGGTGACCTGGCGGTCTAGGGGTAAGGTGTTGGACTTCTGTGCTGGAGGTCCAGGGTTCAATCCACGGTCCTGACACAGATTTATCTTATTGTCAAAAACCTTCCTTCACCTCTGACAAGACGTGTATTAATAACAACTTGTGAATGTGTAGAATTCCAGGCCTCCACCGTGGTTTGGATCCCATGCTAAACTGTAGGTCCTTCATTTCATCTCACAATCATCCTACCATTACATATTACCGTAAGTGCGTATAACCCGAGCGGGTAGTAAGACACGGTGCTAATAATAATAAATATATTATATGCCTTTTCTTATCAGTCCCTTTATTATTTGAAAGTGGATGTAAACTAATGTAATTTCAGATCCAATTTTTGAGAGACTTTTAAAGAAAGGTTCGCAACGACTTTAAAGTTGCTCAGAAATTTTGAATTTTTTTGGAGGGGTGTTGGAAATTAAAATGTTTAACTTTTTGGCACTTTTCTGTCGGTTATAGGCTAGAAGCTATATAAGTTTGCCAAATTTCAAGTTTCTAGCTCCTCTGTAAGTGGGTAAACATTAATGTCAGTGAGTGAGTCAGCCATGTGGTTTTATAGTAGTATCATTTGTTTTTATCATGTCTATGTGTATCAGACATATTTAAGGCTAAACTTTGCTTACAGTAAGTACTACGTGGGTTAACTAACAAGAAATAAACGACATTCAAGGTGTAAACCAACAAAACAGTGATGAATCTGTCAGCTGTGCCTCAACTTAATAGTAATGTCAATCAGAGGTGGATGGGCCACCGGTATATATCCTTATCTAACGCACTAGTTTCGTGTTGAGCTAGACTGCCGAGAATGGCGAGATCGAGGTTTGAACCTATCTCGAGTGAGCTGGGGGTGGTTTTTACTGAATGGTTTTACACTTTACCTCCACGCAAATGTTGGTTCACTTCCTCTATATTGAACCTCCCCAATTCCTAACCCATTAGTGTAATTAGAACTAAGGCGTACACCCCGTACAGATAGTAAAATGCGGTGCTAATTATTATTGAAACAAGTTCTTGCAACGCACCATGTAGATATAAAATAATAAAGCTCAAACAAATAAATAGTAGTTTATTTACCAATATACTATAAAGATAGTTCTTTCTAACATAGTTAGGTTAATTAAAACCACAATATTAATGGTTGATGAGAAACCCAACTGTGGATGACCCCTACACAAAATATTTGGTCAGGACTGAACTCCAAATAAAGGGTTAATTTGGGTCAACGAACCACCGGAACTTATAGACATTTTATGATGTTACTTTGATTAACACTGACAGCAATCGTCAACGTTTATTGAGCATCGCGTTTTACCGCCCGTTCGGGTTCCACACAACCATGAACTTATAATTTTAATGAACTCAATTTGGTATCAAATATAGTTTGAAAACACATAAATTCATTTCTTGGGGAATATATAAAATATTCTATTTTTTGACTGGCAACAAATAAACATAGAACTAATTAAAATATGTATCAAAATTAATCTATGTTTTAATTCTGTCAGTGTCTTTAATGCCGGGATCACGATAAACTTAACTTTAACTTAACGTAACGTCCACTTAAAGTTAACTTAGCTTAAGAAAACAGATGTATGATCACGATTCACGTAACTTAACGTAACAACTCGAGCCAAACATCTCCATTCTCGAGTATTATCTGTGATTTGTACTAGTTGTACAGTGATGATCTGTGAATTTTTACAGTTTTCAATCAATATAATAAATATCTATCACTAAACTTTTTTGATAAATTTAGTTCCCTATTTTAGTTTAATTATTTTGTTTCAATGCCTGATAACTAGAACTTACGCTAAAGAGTAAACATTGGTCATAATACCAACAAATGAATTACTAAATATCCCTGTTGACGTCCTCGCATAATAATTGGCTGGATAGATCACGCGATACCCTTCAAGTAACATAAAGTAAAGTAAAAGACCTCCCAAGACATCTATTACGTTAAGTTAACTGCAAGTCAACGTTAAGTTTAGTGCATCGTGATCGCTTCTATTTAAACACACGAGGAGGACCTTTACGTTAAGTTGATCGTGATCCCAGAATAAGATAACAGCCAGTAACTTGATTGTGATCTCGATTATTGCTAAGGATAAATATCTGAATTTGAAAACTGTAACGTTTAATGGAGAACATGTGTGGGTTACCTATCCTTGAAGTATAGTTTGAAGCCAAGTGAGACGAGTTTCATGACGGACTCTAGGATAAACACAGCCGTGAAGAAGTAGTTGAAGATTTTTAGTATGTACGAGAGTGCCTGTGAAATGTAAAATCAATTTATTAAACATTTCGGTAACTTACTGGGCCCTTCTATAAAGCACCAAAATTTATTCCACAATGTACAGTGCATACATATCTCACAATTTAGAGGCTATCATAAGCTCACTTGAAGAGAAAGTTTAAACGATGGGTAGTGTTAAGTTGGGAGTGTAGAAAAAGTGAGAGAAGAGCAGGGTTTTTACAAATTTTCAAGCAAAATATTTTTTCACCAATATAAATATTTCTTCAGTAGAAACATAGAGTTTAGTTCTCATCACATGGTGAACTCATAAGTTCTTGAATATCTGTCAAGTGTGTCCTAGAATTTCACGACCGCTTTTTATCCTCATTTAAAAAAGATTTTCACCTTATGCCGCTACGATCATTACTATTGACATCACCATCCGAAGAAAATTAAATTCTATGTTTCTACTGGAGAAATATTTGATTTATTTTTGCCCAAAAATAAATTTTGCTATAAATACTGCAAAAACACTTCTCTTAATTCCTGTTTACTACAATCCCAATTAAAGTTTTCGACATGAGATTAACCCTCGATCATTGAGAGCCGAACTCCTAGTATATTAAATATATTTATAAAATTCAAAAAGGGGTTGGTTATATATACCTAAACATATTGGTTAACATCATTGATATATACATTTTAAAGCTTTAATCCAATTCATTTATTGATTTTAACAGCTTTTATTGGCCATAGAGGAAGTTTTATCAATTATGAATCTATGATTCAATTAATTTACTAATACAAATATATTATTTTACATTTTATACTTATTTAATAATTGAAAAATCTTAAAATGAATAATATAGTTTTACTATCGTATAGTATATTATTCTGGAACTCCCTTATTAGCAGACATAAATTCTAAAAGTGAATAATGGTGCAAGACTTCAAGTGTATATGTTTTCTTTATGTTCAGTGCTTTTCTAAACAAAATGAACTGAATGCGTTTTCAGTGGATAAAATGTTATGAACGACTGTATTTTAAGAGGTGTTGATTGACTTTGTGCGTAAGATAAACCTTCAAGATGATGGGGATAGTGTTCTTTGCATGACTCCAGCGATGAACAGGTAAAAGTACTTGGAAGTGACAACATTATGCACTACTTGTCACAAGACCAGAACTAACCATTGGCATCAGATAGAACTCCATGGCCATAGTGATGACGTTGAGAAGAATGACTCCATCAATGGCCAGGTCAAAGTACTTGGAAGTGACAACATTATGCACTACTTGTCACAAGACCAGAACTAACCTTTGGCATAAGATAAAACTCCATGGCCATAGTGATGACGTTAAGAAGAATGACTCCAGCAATGGCCAAGTCAAAGTACTTGGAGGTGACCACATTATGAACCATCAGCCTTGAATGAGAGTAGCTGGTGTAGTACGGTGGCTCGTGCATCTCTAGAACAACGGCCAGATGTTTGTTCAGGGTGTTTAGTAAGTTTTGTTTTAATGGTCTAAAGGTATAATTTCAAATTTATAAAGATTTTGGAGGAGGAACGTTAAAATCCTAGTCAACTTTAAAAATTACATATATCCATGTGTAGTACTTAACGCAGACCTATTAAGTTTGTACATTTTTCTCGTAGTCTAAGGAGTCAATCATCGGTTAGTATGGCCGATGACAGAGCACATATCTGAATCACTTTCCCAAACCTTAAATGAAACCATTCATTACCATGATGCTAGACGTCGTTGTAAAAACAATATTTAGTTTTGGTTAAACGTTTATATAGTATATGTATATATTTAAAATTTTACGTAGTCCCTAAGATGTCTTCGTGTACGTACCCCCGATGGTACGCCTACCCCAAGTTGAAAACCACTATCCATAAAATACAATTATTTATGTTTTGTGGCCGACTATGGACATTTTATCGGTATATATAAAACGGAACGGTTACAGATCTTTCCTGGTTTTTCCTTAGCCTATATTTGACGTATTGGTCCATTATAGTAGTTTTAGTAACTCAGATATTACCCCCTCCATCATGTCCACAACTCCCAGCCTTAAGTAAACCTACTTCTCCTCTTCTTCTCCATCTGTCTGGCCCTTTTGGCCATTCTTCGCACGCGTTCCTCCTTCTCTTGTTCCTCCCGACAGCGGTGGAAGTTCTCGACCACCACCCCGACGAACATGTTGAGCACGAAGAAGCCCACCAGGAGGATGAAGGCGATGAAGTACAGGAGACGCCACTCGGAGTAGTTCTCGATCGGCTGCCGACAAACACAACATTCACTCACAGGGAGGGAATTAGATTCAAATAAATCTTAGATAAAATAATAAAAAAAATCATTAAAGATGTATCATTACCAACACATGTTTTCTTTAAGGTGGGAGTCTAGGGAACGCTATAAAAGATACTTTTTATATATACACTTTTTTTTGTCAAAATAGATCAAATAACTCTTCAATAAAAACAAATAGTTTAATTTTCTTCACATGGTAATATCAATATTTTTTGAATGTCCTGTATTTCAATGACCACTTTTTCTCTTTATTTAAAAAGTTTATCCTCTAATGCCACTATACGCATGACAGGTATTCAACAACTGATGACTGTGGACTGTATGTTTAATATTAAGAGTGCTGTCTTAGGATAATATATTAAAGCTCTGATCTAAGATAACCAATATCAACGTGTATAATCCACTTAGTTTGAATCATTTTTAAATTAGTATAGATAAATAAAGTAGTTTAGGACTACAATTATAGTAGAATTCTGGTAAGAAGTAACTTTTAGAAAATACAAACATGTTTTATACGGTAAATGTTGATAACATTTTTTTATATTATTAGTATTATTCTATAAAAATTGACAGTTATGGATAACCTAACTTGAGAAATAAACACATGAAACTGTTTAGTAATTTGATAACTGTTAAAAATATTCCTTCCCATATAACTCTAAATGTATTAGCTAAGCAACCTGAATTTGCTATTCACTTTCACCATTTATATTGTCAAATTGGTGTTGTACATTTATATTAGTGTGTTTGTATTAAATTAGTTGGTAATAGTCTGAAAATTAGTATTAAAAAGTAGTCGTCGCTTGTCGTGTTGAGCTCGACTGCTGAGGACGGGGAGATCGAGGTTCGAATCTCGGTCGGGTGAACTGGGGATGGTTTTTTTCCTAAATGGTTTTCCACTCTACCTCCACGCAAATGAGGGTTCACTTCCTCTAATTCAGCCTACCCAATTCCTAATCCATTAGCGTAATTTGTACTTAAAGCGTATAACCCGAACGGGTAGTAAGACGCGGTGCTAAATAATAATAAGCCAATCAACGCCACTTCTCCTCTCACTTGCGTTGCACTTTCACTCATTAACGTGCATGTATACGGCCTATAGTCTTAAGTTTGGTCTAATCGACCTGTAAAAGCGCCTGGACTCTAGTTCTTGCGAATACCGAGAGATAGGGGTAGTTGTCTACTATTGGAGACAAGGCAGATAGCATTAACGAAAGGTGAAACAATTTGGCAGCTGTAAATGCGTGATCTTGGCGGACAAACCTATAAGTAAGGTATAATTTAAACACGAAACAGGGTATATTTACAAATTCTTCGCACTATGGCTATTAAATGTAGTAAAAATTAATTATAGTTGCAGTTCATTTTATTCTTACCTCTAATATAAGGGATAGGGATGCGGAAGGCAGTTCATTCCAAGTTCACAGATATTAGCTTGAAGATAAGATAGGAAAATCATCCGTTATACATCCAGTCGGTATTTAAGCCTTAATCTGTGTCAATGATGACCCTATAAAATGTGGGTCCCACTCTTTAAACCCCTCGGAAACAGGCCTTAGACAGAATTTTTTTGTATATTGATTTAACTTTTTGTCACGTTCTCTCCTCGTTACTACCACATATCCGTCTAAAACACTAATGAGCAAGAGACGAGGAAGACAAAGTTCAGAGAAAAGTTCCCCAGTAGAAAGGGGGGAAAACATTTAGGGAAACAATTTCATATTAAACTTGGCCGGCCTCTTGATTTAGTGGTCAACATTCCTGGTTCCAGGTGCCAGGTTCGTTTCCCAACGACATCATAGATATTTTTCCCAAAAGAGACCTATACCTATGATTGCCATGGACTGGACAGTTAGCCATAAGTTAAGTTTAAGAATTTTACTGGCACCCCATTATAATCATAATCATAATCATAATCATCATCATCATTATCCCCAAATCATCTCAACGGGCCGAATTATCCTAATCTATATGGTGCCCTATCCTCAGAAAACGATTAAATATCCACCATTGCTAGTAAAAGACCAGTAATGACTAACCGATTAACCCTATTTACAAATGTTAAAAAATAAAATTAAAAAATAAACTCGTATATCATACCGGAACTTGAAGCTAGCCCCGTAATTGACGAATCCGACAACACTGACACTTTGCTTTCGAATCATGAAATTGTAATATCAGTTAAATGTGACCCATCTACAATTGAGGGTAATCTCTATCACGTGGGTTCCAACCGATTACCTGCTGGTCCACACCCACAGCGTCCAATCCAGTGTACATGATGTTGACCCAACCGTCCCTCGACGACAGCACGAACAGAGACATGAGGGCCTTGCCCAAGTCATCGAAGTTGTACTTCCGGTTGTTCCAACTGTTCCGCTTGTCCGCCTCGCACTCCGTCCTGTTGCGCACGTGCTTGATGTTGGGGCCCTCACAGTAGAAGAAGGCTCCTTTGAACAGCTTGACAGAAAACCACCCCGGGGTGGTCGTGAGACATAGGTTTTGAAGAAGATTTCCTCAGACATACAAGGTATTAGTGGAGTATAATCCGTCTTATCACCCTTTTGGATTGTACGCAAATAATACTAATTAGTACAAGGATGGAGAGTGAGGGGGGATTATAAGGAAACGGTTCACAATGGGAACATAGGCCAAATATCACGGTTTTAAAGTCCGGTTTGTCTCTGACGAGATTGGAGCTCAAATCACGACTGTGTGAACTGAGGGTGTTTTATAATAAATGTTTTCTCAAACTTCCTCTCCACAAATATAGGTACATTTTATCGCTTTTATCTTATAAATCTTCACATTATTAGTGCGTTTATGCTCTGATAGGCTTGAAGGCTCGTAAGAGGAAATGATATATATATATATATATATATATATAAATTAACCAGTATTATTATATTTGATTAAGTCAAATATTTACAACCTGGTTATGATAATCGAACTCCGAGACTTTGGCTTTGCGCACCAATGATCTACCACTGAGCTATCCTGGTTAGTTTCGTAGTATGCGCACTTACGCTAATGTGTAATGGTAGGGTGATTGTGAGATGAAATGGAGGACCTACAGTTTAACGTAGGATCCGAACAACGGTGGAGGCCTGGCATTCCACACATTAACAAGTTGTGTTTAATACACGTCTTGTAAGAGGTGAAGGAAGGGTTTGGCAATCAGATAAATCTGTGCCGGGACCAAGGATTGAACCCCATACCCCCAGAACATAAGTCTGACACCTTACCCCTAGACCGCCAGGTCACCTACTAATACGGATAACCATCACATATCAGTGTGTGATAAATATGAATAATAATAGAATTATTATAGCTTACTGTACTCTTGATTACCTTTTTTTTTATAATCACGTCTTAATACCTTTTCAGGTCATATGCATATATGGTAATTATTCTAATGGGATTGGCGAGAAGGAAGGAAAAATTTAGAGATTAGTATCCTTATTTTCGTGGGAGGAAAGTGGAGAGCAATTATTAAAAATGAAACACCCCACTAGACTCAGCCATTCCATACCCAGTCTCCGTTGCCACAATACCAGACAAGACGAGTTTGTACTTTTGTCCACGTGCCTTCTTTCGCGTGTATTTGCCGAGCTTTAAATCATTTTAACATTTGCTAATCGCTAAAGTAGAGTTAGAACCTCTTTTAGACATTTTGGGTGAATACTTGTTTGGCTAAATACAAAATATTTGTAGTATGATACGCATGTTTGAGGATAGCATGAGTGTGCTAATACAGGAGAGGGGGGGGAGGGGGGGGGCTGATGGATGGAGGGTTTCAAAATAAAAAAATGGAGTGAAGAAGGGGAGTGCCCTCTCACCACAACTATTTGTAATGCTAATGGAAATGGTAATGAATAAAGTGGTGGGAAATCTCGGGGAGGAAAGAATGAAAAGGAACTACAGGAACAACTAAATGTATGGAATCAGGAAGGAAAAAAGTGTGGGATGAAATTTAGGATGACAAGGTGTGAAGTGATAGACTAGTTAACCTATAAAGTTGGATGGAGTAGGGCTGAGAAAAGTACAAAACGTAAAATATTTTAGGAGAATGATTGAGGCAATAGATGAAAGTAAAAAGGATTTCATGAGAAGAGAACAGCAGGGAGGGTTGTTCTATAGGTGTGTAATAAAAGTGCCCTTAAAGTGTAAGGAAGTTTGTACAGGATGAACTTTGTGCCCATTATCACACATGCAGCAGAAACATGGACATAGAATGTAAGAGAGACTAGGAGAATGGAGGCCAAGGGAATGACGTTTGCGAGGAGCATGCTAGCTGTCACAAGGAGAAACAGGGTAAGGAATGAAGTTATCCGGGAAAGAGTGGGAATAGATGAAGTAAATGAAATAGTATAAGAAGAAAGACTGAGATGGTATGGGCTTGTTATGAGGATGGAGAAGAAGAGGAAATCAAACAACTTTATGTAAATAAAACCTATAGTAAAAAGACCATTAGGAAGGCCAAGAAAGACTTAAGAGGAGCAGGTAACAGAAAGTGTGCAAGTGAGAGAATGAATACAGAAGCAATTAAATGAAGAAGAATGATGGAGAATAGAGGAAGATGAAGACATTTTACTTAACTGACCCGGCCAACGACTTCACAAGTGTTCAACATCCTTGATATTGTGCTATAACTACTTTACTCCGTGAGTGTACTAGGTATATTATATGTGTTACGGAACTGTATGAAGAATAGTATCCACTTCTTTGCAGGATATAAAATACTACATTGTGTTATAACTACTTTACTCCGTGAGGTAAACTGAGTATGTTATATGTGTGACAGAACTGTATGAATAATAGTATTAACTTCTTTGCAGGATATAAAAAACAATATTGTGTTATTACTACTTTACTCCGTGAGGTAAGCTGAGTATGTTATATGTGGTACATGACTGTATGAAGAATAGTATCCACTTCTTTGCAGGGGCTAAAACCTATAATGTATTATTACTACGCCGTGAGCTGTACTTGGTATGTTATATGTGTTACAGAACTGTATGATAAATAGTATCCACTTCTTTGCAGGAGATAAAAAAACAATATTGTGTTATTACTACTTTACTCCGTGAGGTAAGCTGAGTATGTTATATGTGGTACAGTGACTGTATGAAGAATAGTATCCACTTCTTTGCAGGGGCTAAAACCTATAATGTATTATTACTACGCCGTGAGCTGTACTTGGTATGTTATATGTGTTACAGAACTGTATGATAAATAGTATCCACTTCTTTGCAGGAGATAAAAAAACAATATTGTGTTATTACTACTTTACTCCGTGAGGTAAGCTGAGTATGTTATATGTGGTACAGGACTGTATGAAGAATAGTATCCACTTCTTTGCAGGAGATAAAATACTATATTGTGTTATAACTACTTTACTCCGTGAGGTAATCTGAGTAAGTTAAATGTGGTACAGAACTGTATGAAGAATAGTATCCACTTCTTTGCAGGAGATAAAATACTATATTGTGTTATAACTACTTTACTCCGTGAGGTAAGCTGAGTATGTTATATGTGATAACTGTATGAAGAATAGTATCCACTTCTTTGCAAGGGTTAAAAGCTATAATCTTTTATTACTACCCCATGAGCTGTACCGGGTATGTTATATGTGTTACATATCTCTATGAAGAATAATATCTGCATTTTTGCAGGGATTCAATATCTGTATTGAATATTGTAACGGCTACTACATGACTGAATTATTATTATTATTAAAAAATAATTAAAAATTAAACATGATATACTTACTAAGCGATATACACAAAAGTAATTAGTTTTTAATAAAAACCCCAACCTAAGCTATTGAATATGAAACTAGTGCGTCGGCATGATCATTTGATTAACATAAATTAAATTAAAATCTAGGATTTTTAACTAAATTTTTTTTATAGTTATTTATGTGTAAAAAATAATATATTATTAGTCATGATATATATTGAGTAGGTTATACAGGGTGACTCACTATAACGGGAAATCTTGAAACGTGGTGCGTTGGCGTGGTGGTCGGTAGCGTGGAAGGACATATATTTAATCTAGTTTCGATTTAGTTGCATACACTTTATAAGGTAACTTTGCCTGGGGCATTTGCTGAGTGAATTGAGTGGCTCAGCATTTTCACTACCAGTCCCAAGCCCAAATAAGAGAGGAGTGTTTCCTGGGTAAGGTTAGCTTCCTTCCAGGCATAAAAACATATCAGATAGTTCAAAGAATCAAGGACTGACCTTTATAGCCTTTGGAATGGAACAGAACAAAGGCCTATTAAGAATAAAGAGGAGATAGAGAAATAAATAGATAGTTAGATAGAGAAAGAGGAGGGACTGTGATTAGGCTTAAGCATATCTACAACAAGCTTATTATAGAAATATTACGTAGTCTAGCAAAACTTCACCTTCATGGCAGACCCCTGAAAAGTTAGGTTTTGTTAGGTTGGGTAATATTTTAATTAATAGCTTCCAAACAAATTTTTAATGGTTATGCAATACTACCCAAACTAACAAAACCTAAGCTTCAATTGTAATAATTATGCACGAAAGATTAGGTTTTGTTCGGTTTGGTCATATTTAAATTAATAACTTTCAAACGAATAGTAATGATTAATTAAAACACTTATTTTAAATACTTTACGATTTTTTTCTTTTTTAAGAAGAAAGGACTTTAATTTAATTTGAATTAATTTTTTGTAACGCTCTGGGTTTGGGATTTTTGCAATTTTTTTAAAGTTAATTTTCTAAGATTTCCTCAAATTTCAGTATAAATATCATCCTGAAATATATAAATACATACATACGCCATGGTGTGAGCCTGCAATGTGCTATACTGACCAAACGGGCGCTGCCCCTAGTTATGGTAGTGACCACATTTTCTAATAGAGGGTGTCATGTGCTCCGGGCCTATAAGAGGGGGCTGCAGGGGACTCATTGTACTCGGACCCAGGAGTTTAAAAGGGGTCTGGGAATTTCCTGGGATCTCAGATAATGTTTGCATACTTTGAAGACTAGCATTCACATTTCCACTTCTAGTGCTATTACTAAATTATTAGTATGGGCATGCTATTTTTTTATCTTGTTTTCACTTTTTTTATATATACAAGTATATTATTATTAGCACCGCGTCTTACTACCCATTCGGGTTATACGCACTTTACGCTAATGTGTAATGGTAGGGTGATTGTGAGATGAAATGAAGGACCTACAGTCTAACGTGGAATCCGAACCACGGTGGAGGTATTGCATTCCCCACATTCACAAGACGTTATAAAAGTATAAAATGATATATCTCTTTTGTCTTATTTATTTCATTTTACTCAGATAGCATTTTTTTAACAGAATTTATGAAAAATGTAAGGGGGTCCGAAAAAATGTTGTACTCCCTGATAAAATTACTATAAGAGGCTCTTCATGTGGTAAACACAACGAGACCTCCAGCCATTAATCTCAGTTTTCTAAACTAGTGATGCTACTTCTTTCTTTGAGTAGCTCCTCACGTGTTCTCACGAGAGTGATTTTGACCCCGTTCCAGAAACACTGCTTCACAGAAATATTTTGTGTTCACCGAGGATCGAATCCTGGACCCTTGGATCAGTATCTAAGAACGCTGACTACTAAAACACAAGGCACACCGATATATAAATGTACTAATATAGAATACACTATTATTTCCACTGACCTGCACTCCCAGGATCCCGAAGATGATGAAGAAGGTGCAGCAGATGAGCACGATGTTTCCGATGGGCCGCAGAGAGGAGAGGAGGGTCTGTACCACCAGTTTGAGACCCGGAGCTCGGTTGATAACCCTCAAGGGCCTCAACGACCGGAGCAGACGGAATACCTGAGACCAGACGCGGTATTTACTCCTCCACTTACTCTATTGTAAGGCACAAATTAACCACCGGTAGCGGGAATCGTTCTAATTATAGAGCCATATATTGTAAGATGACGTACAAGTTGAGGATACAGGGGAAATGGGGGGAATGTCACACTACTAATGTTCTCCAGGACAATAAATTTTATATCTCAAGACCCGTAAGGACCACAGCTTGTAGATTTTTAATTAATCTAAATATGACAGAGACGTATTTTAAGTATAATATAAAGTGAATTAGAAAGTTAACATGATTATTCAACAAATGAAAGCACCAACATTGAACATTTTACCTTTTTCCCCTGTACTCTTCAAATTAAAATAATCTAGGAACGTGGTAGATCCTAAAGTTATTTCTGTAGTCTTACTTCTTATTTATAATTTTAGGGGCTTTATTTATATGAGTGTAGGGGTAAAATCCAGTGAAATGACTGATTTTAAAATCCACGCGATTTATGGGATAGCCCAATCTACAAATTTTGCAACTTATGAGCTAGGATCCTCAATGAAGTACAGTACTTACAAAAATTAAGAGCCCTTATCTGGGCCAAATAACCGGAAAAATTAGACAAAAGATTAAGATCGAAGGGGAAAACTCATCAGAATGCTAGTTTCTACATTCTTAATTTGACAACAGTGAAATGGAGATTGGTTTAATAGTTTTACTTTTCCGAATATTTTTTTTAAATATAGTAACATTTTTCAGCTAAATTCCACTGTTTTCTAAATCAGAATACACAATGCAACGTCTGGTTCAAACTGTATTACCTACCTAAGTTAGGTGACATCAGGAGGGGAAGGGGGAGACGTAGTTTTTAGTCCTTTTTTGTGTTTATTTTACATTATTTACAAATCGGTATAGTTTTAAATTACATTTATTTAAAGTATATTTTGATAACTTAAAAAAAAAATCAATTTTCCAATTTTTGAAAATGAATTGTTTTGTGAATTGGGCTGCATGTACTGTACCTATACACATGACACATATTAAGTGCTTATTTATTATAATTTACTAAATATATTATCAATGTTTATTAACATTATTTTCTATCCTAAAAGAAGAATAGTACAAATGCCTCCATTTTCCTCCTTCTTTGGGATTCATAATTGATTTAAGCTTATACATCTTACATCATCAACATCAAGTTTTTTCCTACGTACTTCATATCTATCATTCTTTTCTTAATTCTTCCTTTTTTCCAGCTAATCAAGGTAAAATGTACTCGAATTTACATGAAAGGAGAGTGAAAAACAATTTTGGAGAAAAAAACATATTAACTACACCGAGACCGAATTTGAGTCCCGATCTCGTCTTAAAAATTAAACCAGTCAGTAAGAGAATGACTTATTTATTTATCATGCCCCTGATGTAGGTTGATATAGTATTTAAGTATCAAAACACTAGGGCTGGATGTGTAATGTTAGGACTAATTACCCAGGAAAAGTTAACATTATTTTCTTAATACAAAATTCCAAATATTTTTCAGATTTCCAAGAAGGAATACAAAATTTTTCAAACATTTTAAAGAGTCATATACAAAAATGAAATGTTTACATACCTTCAAGGGTTCTTTTACATGCTAAACTCGACATGAAATCAACGCCTTTAATTTCCCTCCAAAGGAAGTTGTGTTACAGAATTTTATAAATGAAGAAAAATCCGTTGACCCTGGGTGGGTTTGAACCCATGAACTTTGGGTATCGACTCTTGTGGTGAGCAATTTACTCCAAGACCATCAAGATGCATTCAAATAAGTGTAATTATTTCGCAATTTCTTCCTTTTTTACCATGAAATAGCCTATTTTTAACAAAAGATTTCATTTAATTCCCCAGGTACACTAATATTCTAGCATTTTTGGTTTGTTTTTCGTTTAAATTCCCTGTGTTTATCGGTAATTTTTAAGACTCTAAATAATATTTGTGTTTTAAAGTTTCTCCTGGTTTTCTGTGTACGTCTAAGCCTTGTTATTTTGTAGGTTGTGTGGTGATATCTGTGTGTCTAGGAAGTAATTATCAAACAAACCTATTATAAACATATAAAGGTTTGAAGTTAAAACACGATTTTTATAGGAAGCCCACTTTCAAACACTATAATGGGTTTAAAGTCACTAACATTTGGCATTCTAGAAATATGTCTCATTTGATTTATTAACTATAAATTTATTCTATAAAGTTAAAAAATTTCTATTAATACTTACTTATGAATTACTGTATTATATTTGGAAAAAGAAATCGGAAATGTGGATAGAAATATATAAAAGAAAGGAACACTATGGCTTTTTCACTCCACTGGCTATCTCTTTAAGAAAATTGATCGTCACCACCCAATCCTCCGACCTAGGTTTCATCCTATCAGAACTAATCAGGAAGGATCATGAAACGCGCAACGCAACTTCTTAAAAGAGGAAGCAAAATAATACATAAAAGGGATAAAAAGGAACATTGTAAAGAATGATAAGACACGTAGATAGAAACACACCCTCTTGATGAATTCCGATAGAACTGAACCTAGGTCAGAGGATTTGGTGGTATCGATTGATTTTCTTCAAGAGGCGGCCACAACCTCTTTGTCCAATGGCAGAAATTTAAAGTTTGAACTATGTTCTTCTTTTTATCGTTAAAGCCATATTGTGTTCGTTTCTTCTATATAATTTCTATCCGACTTTCCTGTAATTTCTTCCAAATATAAAACAAATACCTCATAAAGAGAAAAGTGGTTTTCCTTATAGAAATATATTACGAAATATTGTATAATTTATATTAAAATTATTAGTTAAACGGACAAAGAATGTATATACAACTGTAATAATTTATTTTATCTCCATTGGGCAGGATGAGTTTACATTTGTCAAAATAACGGGCTTCTTAAGGTGATCAGTTTGTGGTGTACCCTGAGTATTCCAAATATCCTGGGGCTGCTATGAGACAGCAGAGACATGAGGAGGTCAATGATGGAGATGATGACTAAGGAACCGTCCATGATGTTCCAACCAGAGGTGAAATAGGCCTCTCTCCCGTAGAACATTCCCGCCGCAACCACCTGAGGCACAAACAAGACCTCATAGTAGAAGATTCAATGACATATTTTGACAGGTACAGTCCGTTTTTCACAGGAAGGGAGTTTTAGAAATAATAAATACATCTCTTTTTTCAGTCAACACTAACGACATGTTAATATTTTATTAGTTTTATTGTTTAGGTATGGATAAAATATGAATCAAATAGCCAAATATATCATTTATACCCTTTAGTGAGGATTACTCCATCTAGATATAATATTCTGAAAATTGAAAAATGACACCTGATACACGGGAATCGAAACCGGGACCTTCAGCTTAGTACTCCAATGCTATTACCACTGAGCTATCCAGGATTCGTCCCGTGACCATGGTCATTCTTCACTCTTCACTCATAGTTTAAGGCAGAGTCTATGATGGACGTGCGGAAATAATCGGCTACAAATATGTGATTAACTAGTCGATGATTTCCACACGTCCATCATAGACTCTACCTTAAACTCTGAGTGAAAAGTGAAGAATGACCTTGGGAACGGGACAAATCCTGGATAGCTCAGTGGTAGGAGCATTGGCGTACTAAGTCGAAGGTCCCAGGTTCGATTCCCGTGTCCAGGTGTCATTTTTCAATTTTCAGAATATGATATATGGATAACATATGTTTGAAGTAAGAGTTGCAGATAAAATTACTTGGCGTATTAACACGTGAAACTATATCTATTAATATTTCCACCCAACTGATTAGACCAATCTCATGAAAATCGCACTGTATAAACACGGTATGAAGAACAATACTTTACAATTACAAGAAGGTATATTTTTTCTTTGTTGCATTTCACTACCCGTCATGGCTATAGGGCACAATTAATTCCAATAATATGTTACGTGTGAGAAAGGTAGAATTTATAGTTAATGTTCTCCACATTTACCTAGAAGAAAATTGCTAAACCACTTAGTTAAAATAGCCCCGAATACACCCTACCGGGATTCGAACCCCGAAGACACCCTACCGGGATTCGAACCCCGATACCCTTGTCACTTGCAGTTTAGTCTAACCTGACCATGCGGCCATCCAAGCAGGTCATAACACCATTAATAAAGTAAAAATGTATCAATTTTGTACGCGAAAAAAAAAAAGTTTATAGAATGCCCTTCCCTTCGTGCTCCTATCGTATGGTTTTACAGAAACATAAATAACATTTTAGGAGATCTAAATGAAACAGATAAAGCTGCTAACATAAGGCAAAATACCACTATATTGGACAACAGGTTGTAGAACATACCACGTTCTATCTAGAAACATAGCGTCAGAACTTCGTTCTTAACGTATGGCAACATAAAATTAGGTCTAGTAACTATTTGAACCATCAAATAAGGCTCTTCCTGTAATAATGTGACTATATATAGCCTATGTGAACATAATAAAGTGAAATGAACCTGAAATAATTGAATCAGCATTCCACTTGATAAGGGGTATAGAGTAGGAGAACACCAAATAGTAGAACAAGCTAATTTAGAATATTAAATTGGATCTGAATCTCGGATAACATGTGTTTGAGTAATTGTGAGTGCTAACTGCTCAGTTAATCATATTTACTATAAGGTTGGATTATGATTTAAAATAAGAGATGAAATATGATTAAAAAGATATATTATTAGCACCGCGTCTTACTATCCACTTAGGTTATACGCACTTACGCTAATGTGTAATGGTAGGGCGATTGTGAGATGAAATGAAGGACCTACAGTTTAACGTGGAATCCAAACCACGGTGGAGGCCTGGAACTCCCCACATTCACAAGTTGTGATTAATAAACGTTTTGTCAGAGGTGAAAGAAGGGTTTGGCAATCAGATAAATCTGTGCCTGGATCTAGGATTGAACCCCGGACCTCCCAGCTCAGAGCTAGATAATCTCTCCAGGATCTAAATCTCACATTGATGAACATCTCAGTGCAGACGCCCGGGATTAAACCCCGACCTCTCAGGTCAGAGCTAGATAATCCCTCCAGACGCTAAATCTTACCTTGACAAACATCTCAATGGCGAAGACACCTGTGAATACATAGTTGGCGGAAGCGAGGAAGACCCTCTCTGTGCTCTCCGGAGGGATGTTGGGCCTCTCCATGGCCAGCGTGATGCAGTTCAAGCCGATGAACATCAGAACCAGGTTGTCGAACCACTTCTGCTCCACAAACCACCAGCACATCTGGCGGAACCTGCACGCAAGTCCGTCTCAATTACATTTCGTACAATAGCGTCTAGTCTTAAGGCTTTGTAGTGGAGCGGACATTCATAGACACCAGAAACCAAGAGGTTTTATAAAGTTCCTGAATCGAGCTGTCTAGCAGTATGAGAACAGACATGGGGAAAGTAAAATGAAAATGATAATTAGATTTGTGTTGTGACGTCTATATATGTATAAGGTACATAGATAATAGGTTTGTGTTCATTCCAATTTACTGTTTAATGTTTTGACATTATCTAACCTTAGCGTAACATCCGATTGACAATATTCCCTCTAACTAAGCATCTTCCTAAAGGTGTGAGTGTAGGAAATGTGAGAAAAGGGTAGTTTTTTTTTTCATATTTTTTTGCAGCAACACACTTCTTTTGTCCACATTATATAAAATATTTTCCCAGTATAAACATAAAAGTTAAATTTTCTTCACATGGAGATATCAACAGTTCATGAATATATGTCAAGTGTGTTCTGGAATTTAATGACAACCTTTTTCTCTTCATTTAAAAAGTCTATCATATCATGCTGCTACGCTCACGACAGATATTTAACACTTATTTATATTACCATGTGAAGAAAATTAAACTCTTTATTTATACTGGAGTAGTATTTTATTTATTTTGGCCAAAACGATATTTTGCTATAAAAACTGCAAAAATACAGTCCTTCACTCACGTTTCCTGCACTACCAAACTAAAGTCTGCAATCAACTATGCATGTAGACATATTTTTTTAAAATCGTTTATCTGAGAATCTGATGCTCCAATGGTCACGCTAACAAAGGCGTAGGATTTGACTAATCTGGTTCATAGATATATAAGATAAATACAAACAGAGTGATCTGAGGGTGGTTTTCCTTAAAAATTCGGGAACGTTCCCCCCCAATTATACCTTTCTCATCCTTTCTTAACATATTAGTGTAAATATGAATATAGAATGGATCGATAATAAAAAGTGTTACACATAAATACCATATCATGTGTCGAATTATTAAGAAGTGGGGTAGAAATAATAGATAGTTATATTTTGGAGCAAATTCTTTACTGTGGCAACCTACAGCCCGTGGCTCGTGATTTAGGGACCACATATAATATAGATAAATGTGCACCCATCATCCTTCTCTGTCTTCTATCCGTGTACATGCAACAGGTAGATATGATATCCAGGAAGCTGTCTTAGATCGTTGTTCGACCAGACTACCGTGTCCTGGCTTGGAGCCAAGTCAACGCAACAGGTCGACAACAGTATTGATAAACTTGATAATAGGGTGTCTGCAATCCTAACCTCCGAGCGGAACAAGTTCACGTGATCAAAAAGATACTCTATTCCCCCCTCCCTCCCTCCTCTACCTTTAGACACCCATTCTCTTTCACCCCTTATCCATATCGGAGGCCACACCGCATAAAGTTCGTGATAGAGTGGGTTATTGTCTACAGGGAATTTAAATCTCAATCGGGTGAACTGATAGAAGTCAAACCACATGTGATTTATAACTAGGGTTTCACAATCCATTATCCACGCGAATACTGGTGTATTTACCATAAATACTCACTCCTTAGGATAAGCAATTAATATATTTAGTTTCAACGAACCAATAATAATAAAAAATGTTTTACTTTGACCAGAATAAGTTTTACTTTTCATCTTAATTTTAAATGTTTAATATTACTAGTATTATCAAGCTGACATCTCATCTCAGTTGGTAGAATGTCTGTCTACTGAGCTAAGGGTACCGGTTTCGATTCCCGGCATGACTTAAAAGTTTATTATCGGTGAAATGTGAGTTTACCCTTTTACAGTAAATAATTAACGGCTGGGGACTGGTTGTTGTGCCTGTCCTAGTTTATTTTAAGTTATATGAAGCTACGACAGGACTATCAAGCCGTTATTGGAAAATATATGGCTTGAATAAAAAACTGACCCAGGCCACAGACTGGACACAATAATGAAAGTAAGTAAAATTAGAATGTACTATTCTGATTACTGTTTTTTAAAGGTGATTATTAGAAGTCGTTTAGCGAGCACCTAGATTTACGCATAGAAAACTATGAATCCTTTATACCTGCTTTACCAACAATTCGAAACTAAATTATTTTAGACTCCGCCAGTATTACAACTTCATTATTTGTTGTTGTTGATATTGTAACTGTTCTAGAAAAAAAGTTGTCTGCTGATATAATCTGTGAACGTTAAGTTCTTCTAGTGAAATAAATATTTCAAAAAGCCAAAATTGCAATTAGGGTGCATTTCAATAGGGAAATATTCATATAATAGACCAGGGGCTACCAACTATTGGCCTGCAGCCCACAAAGTTTCTTGGAAAAGTTATCTACTGTGGTAAATACGAAAAGTTTTGTCTCGCGTGGGGAAAAATCCACAAACTGCTCCAAATGCTCTTGATGTTTATTTTATTCCTCACATTTGCTGTATTATACTAACGGATTAAAGCTAATATATTTTAGTCGAGACATTCATTTGGTACGTAACTAAACTATTTAAATTATGACTTCTTATTTAACTAACAATCAAACATATGTTTTTATGTTTGCATAACTTGATAAAAATTAGCTGATGCTAGACTATAATCGTGGATTCAATTGTGACCCTCGGGCACTTTAATTTTGGTAACCCCTGTAATAAACGATGCGAATCAAAATATATTTGACTAAATTTATTGCAATTTTTGACTTATTGATTATTTCCATACATTCAAACAGCATACCGATCAACGGTCAACTGCACAAGGCAAATCTCTTTCCCGTTCAATCGACACCGAGTTTTGTATTTATAGATCTTGGTCTTCTCTTTCAGAAAATATGAACTTATGTGTGGATTTTAGTAGAAACTTTCACAGTTAAACTTATTTTTTTACCACCTTTTCTTACTATCTGTTCGAGCTATACGTTTGTGTACTTATTACTCTAGTGTTTTTTAAGGAATAAGATGAAGTGTACCCGAATTTGCTCAGAGGAGGAATGGAATACAATTTTTGAAAAATATCCCTCAGCACACCCGATCGAGATTCGAAACTCGATCTCCCCGTCATCGCCAATCTAGTCTGACACGGGAGTAGAGTGTTAGACCATGTGACCACCGAAGCGGGCCACAGTTAAACTAATTTTATTGAAATACATTGTTGAAAGGTGACTTGGTGAGAATCGAGCACTCTAATCTTTAACTACTCTGAATCGTAGTGCTAGAGGTGCGAATTGGTAGAATTATAATGTGAAGAACTTTATCTGTCGGCCATGTACAAGAAAGATTCTTCCTACAGGAATATCACTAAGCTTCACTCTATTTTATCTTAACAAAATGGACACTTCCTCTTGCCCTGAAATGTGATTAATATAGTATTTCTGTGAAAAATAAACCTCAATCACTCCATGTTATTATCGTCCACACAATCATTGGATTTAAAGTTTAAATATCTCCTATACTTTATACTTGTATTTGAACTTATTCCGATGCCTTAGCTCAGTAGATATCACATATGTTTGCTGAGCTAAGGGTCTAGGGTTTGATTTCCGGCCTAGCAGAAAATTTTATCATAGATGAAATGTAGGCTTACCCTTTCACAGTGATGAATTAACGGTCAGGAGGTGGATGTTGTGTCTGTTCTAGTCTTAAGTTAGATTATAGGACATAAATAGCTACGGAAGGTCTAGCAAGGCAATCATGGAAAATATATGGTTAGAATAAAAAAATTATTCCAGGCCACAGAATGAAAACGGTAATTGTTGTAAAAAATTTAAACTTATTAATTTTACTTGGTGATTAAGTTACAAAGAAAAAAATTAATACTATGTTAAAAAACACATTATATTAATTGAGAATAGCCGTTGTCCACGCGGTTCAAAATGTCAGTCTCATAACAAATGATAATAAAAAAATATCCTTAGGTATTCAATTGATAGCTAGGAATTTAAATTTTATATCACTCAAGATGAGCTATTAAACGAGAAATCTTTTGTGCGGTCACATTATTGACACAGATAAGACGATATAAAAAAAACCATTTACATACTTTATTTGAACTATGTTAAAAAAAATGACCCTACCAAATTTCATTAAAATTGGTCCACGCATTCGATAGTTATCGCAGAACATTCTCCAGATACACAAGTTAAAACAAAACCTTGCTTCGTTCTGTCAATTATGGCGTTATCTTATAAGACACTCTATTGAGTAATCCATCATTGCAAGCTTTCCAAAATTCAGGGTAAACGGAAAAATACATGATCCTGGAATAGTTTTTAAACGCAAGGTTTTTTTTACCCATTGTTGGAGGGGAAGACGTAGAGGGAGTAATCCTCCCTCTCCTTGAGACACCCCCTTGGTTCGAAGAACATGAAGATCTTCTTGATGGTACCCGGCGGAGGACAAGGGATCTCCCCTTGGACGGGCGTCGGCGATGCCAGGTTGACGACGGTGGATGCCAGACAAGGACCTTGGAGTGGGCTGCTATCAGGATCGTCGTGGATCTGCTTCACCCGAGGCAGCGGTGACGACTCAGTGACGTCTGAAATATGGACAAGCTCTGTGGATAAATAGCTTATATCCATATAAGAGGTTGTTGCTAGACACGGAACTGTTATTTGTTGTGGATAGAACATTAATTTATGCCATTTGTGTTGAGCAAATGGCCACTATAACGGGTGTTTGGAAATTCAACGCCCAAACTGCACATATAGTTTGTTTGAAACAAATTTAATACAAAACCCTATAACATTATATCCGACAAACTATGCTAATACCTTTAAATTGTGTTCAAAGCTTAGGCGTACAGTTCTGGGAGAGCAAAGCTGTGTAAGCATGCTTGTTCAACAGGTTGCATAGAAGCTAGGCAAGCGGCACTGCACACCTCGACATCTTGTATCACGAAAGCGTAACCTACCACAATGATTAATAGTCAACAGCAGATCAGTTCATATAGAAATGGGAATACTTTCTGAGGATCATCATTAACGGTCCTAGATCCCAGAAAGTGCTTGCCATTATTACTTGTGCTGTGCCGTGTGCCTAGCTCCTATGAAACTTGTTGTACACGCATGCTTGCACAACTTTGCTCTCCCAGCGTTGTACGTCGAAACTTCTAACACAATTTGATTGTATAAGCATAGTTTTCCGGATATAAGTGTTTAGGGATTTTATATTATTTTTAGTTCAAACAAACCATATGTGCATTTTCGGCGTTGGGTTTTCAAACACCCTGAAGGAACACACAGGTAGCTCACCTCTAGCCGTTAGGTTGTTTATGGGCTTGGCACTGTCGTCATACTGAACGGAGGAGGACCGGACACTACCTCCATTGAGCAGACTGCCATGGTAGGAAGATATAGAGTTCTGGGGGGTGAGAGGCTTGTGCTGCGAGTTGTTGGTTCCTCCAGCCCAGTAACCTTGAGCATCCTGACCCCTGACGGAGTTCTGGGGGCTGAGGGGCTTGTGCTGCGAGTTGTGGGTTCCTCCGGCCCAGTAACCTTGAGCGTCCTGACCCCTGACGGAGTTCTGGGGGCTGAGACGGGTCTGGTAAATCCCACGTAGGTTGTTGTTGTTGGGTGGCCCCTGGGTGTCATTGCGGATCGTCCCGAGCAGGCCGCCGTTGCAGTGGGAATGGTCGCCACAATGTCTGAAGACAGGACACCAACTGTGATTAACTTGGTGCTGACTGTCCTAGATACAGTTTTACCCAAACGAGTTAAGGGAACTTAAACGAAACATTACACATTTTTTTTAGCACCACGTCTCACTACCCGTTCGGGTTATATGGATATGTACTAATTAAGCTAGTGTCACAGGAGTGAATAATGTTGATTTTAGAGGAGGTATACCTATATTTTCGTGGAGGGAGAGGGGGGAAACCATTCAAGTAAAAACTCTCAGTACACCATACTGAAATACAAGCCCCAATCTCCTCGTCATCGGCAGTCCAATCTATTACTAGAGTCATGCATTAGAACAGGTTTCAGCAACCTACAACGCGCGTGCCAATAGTGGCATGTGGAACAATTTTCAGTGGCCCGTTGAGCGATTTGAAAAAAAAATTATATAAAACCTTTATACTAAATTAAAATCAATGATGTGATTAATAATTTTAATAAAATCGTGGTTTTATGTTTCAATGATTCAATTGGTTCCCAAATTCTGAAAGAATGTCTTCAGAACTTAAATTTTGCAAAGCACCTTTATAACTTTTGTATTTATTCTAATTTATATTAAAATATTAAGTATTCAAGAAACAGTGGTTATTTAATGTATTCGATTAAACAAAAAAGTTGTTACATTTACATTTTACAAGATCAACTTAAATTTGTTTTAATAGTTGTACCAGTTAATAACAATTTGAATGATTTGGGTGGGATTAGGTTGGTTGGCATGCTGCCCGTATTTTAAATAGTACTTCAGCACAACACTTATAAAAGGTTGCCGACTCCTGCCTTAGACAATAAGACTACTGAAGCGGGTCATTAGGATGCTAGTTATCTGATTTCACAAACGTAAACTAATGGGTAGTGATTCAATTATTTATGGAGCTAATTACTCAGGAGTGTATGTTTTAATTTGAAATAATCCCAGGTACATATTTATATCCCATATAATTAATTATATACTTATTATTATTATTATTTTTCCCATCGGATTTTTTGGTTTACACTTTTAGTAAGTTGAATTACGTGTTTCATGCTTTTTTCTGACAAGTTCCTAGGTCAAAGAATCGAGGGGTTAACGATAGATTTTATTCAAGACGCAGACATTACCCCTTGTCCAGTTGTAACATTTGGAATACACGCTACGAAACACCATTTGAAGGACTTCTCTGTGTTCCTGAATCATGGACAGTATAACCGAGTCTGCTACTCTAAGTGACTATGTGTTTGTACAACAACAAAAACATACCAACGTGCTAGAAGATGGAGTTCTTGTCCGTCAATAGTTCAGTTCAACATCACATGTCATGTTCTTCCCTCTTACCCTCACCTGTCCTGTCCTTATTGGTCGCTAATCCCATGATCAAGATTGTATTACCTTTTATTGGCATGTTTGAGGATAGCGCAGCTATCTCCGATACTATATATATATCTTATATATAAAATTCTCGTGTCACAATGTTCGTTCCCGTACTCCTCCGAAACGGCTTGACCGATTCTCATGAAATTTTGTGAGCATATTGAGTAGGTCTGAGAATCGGCCAACATCTATTTTTCATACCCCTTAGTGATAAGGGTTGTCCACCCTTAACATTTTTCTATAATTTTTAGACATTTTTTTAATATCTTTATTTTTTTTATTATGTCGCATTAAAAAATACATACAACCCTAAATTTTTACCCTTTTATCACCAACCCCTATTTTTTAATAGCCATTTTAGTAATTTAATCATTTTTCATCCCCGGTCGATAACTGATCAATCGTCATGTGCCAATTCAATTCAAACGTATTCAGTTTCCGATTAGATTGGCATTTGCAATGACTATCAACAAATCCCAAGGTCAAACGATGTCTATTTGTGGCTTAGATTTGAGAACACCATGTTTTTCACACGGACAATTATACGTGGCATGCTCTCGAGTGGGTAAACCATCCAGTTTGTTTGTGTTAGCTAAAGATGGACTAACAAAAAATATTGTTCACGCTATGGCATTAAGAGATTGATATTGTTTGTTAGTGTTACTGTCGTAATTGATTAATTAATGATATATAATTTTAAGGAATAAATTATAATAACTTAAAAATAATGTTTGCCTTTTGTTATTTTTATATTCCCTCATCGTTCACAGCGCTCCATGCCTATTTCACGCATATACCACATTCTTACACACTTACAATAAGTAAGCTATTTTTTGTCTACACTAGAAATTACTTAAAAATTATTTAAATGGCAAAACAACGTTTGCCGGGTCAGCTAGTATATATATATATATATATATATATATATATAGGCCTGTTATTTGGTTAAAATCTGACTTTTACACTGGGTCTAGACGGCTGAGGATACCACTGTCTAGGTGAATAACGTCTAGCGCTTCACGCATGAACTTTAGGAGACTGTTCACTTATAGTCGTTATGATGTCTTATCGGATCATGATATACACTAATATTTTCAAATGTTCGCTAGCTACGTTTAACGCTGCAAATGTGCGCTTGGCTCAATGTAGACACGACCTTGCCCTAATGGCAGATTGTGGACAATGTTTACTTTCTTCTACTCAGAAGAGCTGTCTATTGTAGTTTATACTTGTGAACATTAGAATTTTGCTGTATCATAATCAATATGTAAATAAAACTATTGTTACCAAGAAGGTTGGTTTTTCTTTTTTTGGGTTCACAGTGGCATCAACATAAAGTGTGAAATGTATTTCTCTTTTCATTGTAAAAACTATATTGTGTTGTTCCTTTTATTAGTTTCTATCTCTCTTTCTGGTACATTCTGACACTCATATATATATAACTAATTTACATTAAGGCCCTTGGCCCTGTCGAGTGCAAGTCTAAAATCTATTTTGTGGGATGGTAGGCGGGAGGATGAAAGACGTGGCGTGGCTTCACAACTGACCAAAGTATCCATCCACGCCAACAAGAACAGATGGATCACGGAAACCGTAGATGGCGCTAGCTACCGGACAGGTCTTGCGGTTAAATCTTAGATTTGAAAATAACAATTTTTTTCGAGAACAAGTGAAGTTTTCATGTTAATATTTTCAACACCTCTTCTAAGTTAATGTACCGATGTTTAATAATTGTTACATTTTCTTGTATTTTGTTATGAAGCCGGCAGTTTTCTATTGGAAAAAAGTCAATTTTATCGATATTTTATCATTGTTAAAATTGTTGAAGAGGTGTATATATAAAAGGTAGAACTTAATCAACATGCTTCTATTCTTAAAGTGTTTCCGAAAAGAAAATTGCAAAACAATAACATCAAATTGAAGATAACCATTTGTTCCCATGGTTCTGCATTTCCACGCCAAATGAAAAGGGCCAATCGCCTTAACAAGTGAAAATAGATTTTTATTAAAGAACTAAACAATTATATAACTGTAAATAGTATATTGGAAACTTTGAATTAGTTGAATATATAAATGAATCAATGTGTTTTTATATGTTTTAACTCTATAATTCCTAAACCATAACATTTATAAAGCTGAAACGCTACATATCTAGGAGTAATTTTGGGTGTGTCTGTCTTTAATTTTACATTGATTGCAATCTTGACGTTAATGTTAAATCTGGTATTGATTGGATTTCTATCTAACGTAAATAACTAGGGGAAAATTTAAATCTAAAATAAAAATATAATATTATAGGATAGAGTTAAGCCTTAGATCCAAAGAAAAATTTAATGAAAAATTTCAACCTCAAATCCAAATAAATTATTATAGTATATATCTAAACCTTAGATCGAAAGAAAAATTTCATGAAACATATAAACCTCATTCTATCTATGAAAGTGTGACCTTTTATTTTACTTGATATATTTTATATCCATGGGGTATGGGTTGGTTCCAATGATGTCTAAAAGTTACTATTTAATCCACAGTAAAAGGAAGAGAAGGGTGAATTTAAAAGGAATTATATTTTCCCTCACAGTCTGAAGGAAGTATTATAAAACCCATTATGAGAGAAAGAACTCTCTTACCAGTAGCGAAATATCTGACACTTAGAGTAACAGAGAGTCCTATGAAATTGATAAAAACATATAAACAACCAATAAAAATGGTGCATTACTTACAGGACGTTATTATTGAGGCCATTATTGAGCACTTGGTCGGAGTCCTCGGGTTCGGACCCAGACCGACCCCGTGACTTTCTTCTGAGGGATGGACGGGATATTTTCCAGGAACATACTCGCTGTATTCGAGGGGTACTGGAAAAATAATTCAATGCGACCTTACAGTTGATAGGTTTATTTTCAATATAAACATATCTTGAATATAAATTAATTATAATATATATTTATATACGATGAAGGATTGTGATGTTTGGTGGCTCCAAGATGAGACTGGAGGGCCCATTAATGGGTAGAAGGACAAGTCCCTGTGGACAGAGCGTTGTATATATTTATGGTGGGAGTGTAGGAAACACGAGATAAGAGCAGTATTATTGCCATTTTTTATATTAAAATAAATCAAATATTGATCCAGTCTAAACATATAGTTTAATTTGTTTCACATGTGACCTCAATATTTGTTGAACATTTGTAAAGGTTGTCCTGGAATTTAATCACAATTTTTTCTCTTCATTTGAAAGGTTTCTCATCTAATGCCATTGTGCTCATGAAAGATATTCAACGACTGTTGGTATTACCGTGCAAAAAAAAATCAAATTATATGTTTCTACTGGAGCAAAATTTGATTTATTTTAGCCAAAAATAATATAAGAAGTAAAGTACCTCTTGAATCATCTATTTTCTTTATTTATTAGATTTGGAAAGGTAAGATAACCCAGCAGACAGTTTTGGGTGGAATTTTGAAACACTGAAGTATCTGAGGATGTCTGGCGGACCTACCTTGGAGCGGGATCTCTTCGAACGGCCGACTGATTGACGACAGTAACAAGACTGACCCGGCGACCAGAGGAGTTTGGACTGAGGTTGTTGAACTTGTTGTTTGGAGGTTTGAGCAGGCCAGGTATACTGCTTTGAGAAGACTGAAATAAATATATAATATAAACTCTCACATCTACGATCATAATAGCCGGTACTGGTGTACAGGAAGTATACCGCACTGGGGAAAGGACACCATGGAGAGGGGGAATATTCAGTGAAGTGGCGTGGAGTGTTGGGCCAAGATAAATAGAGCTAATTAAAACTATATGATATATTAGTATCACTATGTAGAACACTCATTGTTCACTTATCAACTAACTTAGATTCCAATGAAGAGCAGACCCTATATAATATTAGTCAAATGGGGGCCTAGATTTGGAAAACATTAAACAAGCACTGCTTACCCTGGCAATACCCCACGATACGATACTGGAGCTATTTAATTTAAACGCTCTGTGTATCAATGGCATTAAATGATGTCACCCAAATGGTAATCGGATGAAAAAACACCATAATTGAAAGAGTAGAACCCCACTTCGGTGGTAAAATGCTGTAAGGCGTCTTTTTGTTTCTCATAGTATACTAAACAGCCGATGATGTGGAGATTGGGGCTCAAATCCCAGTTGTGTGAACTGAGATTTTTTTTCCTAAAAAGGTTTTCCACGCAAACGAGTGTAAGATTCCTCTAAATTCAACCATTTTTATATTTAACCAATTAACGTATTAGTACATGCCTTTAACCATAACGGGTATTGAGACGATCTGCTAAAAAATAAAATAAATAAAGAGTATATAATTAATATTCCCTATCCCAATTCTTAATATTCATCCAAGCTGTGTAAATATTTACACTAATGATATAAGAATTAAAACTGTATAATTTAAATAAAATGACCCCACATTTGAATGGAGGAAGATTGGGAAACCATTTAAGAAAAAACCTTCAGTAAACCTAGTCGGTCTTCAGATCCTGATCTCACAGGTACCAGCAAAAGAAACTGAATGAGCCTTACTTTTATACCACGTGTCCACCGATGCAGGAGACTACTGACCATTAAATTGCAACTTTGTTTTACTAAATAATAATAAATTCTCTGTATAGTATTATATTTCTGATTGAAGGAAAGGAATAATATTTCATTATCACGCTGATATCATTCATGAAATCATAATTACTTAGTTAATCTATGGCATTGGGATCTCGTAAGTTAAATGAAGTACATACAAAGTACACCCATATCCTTATCTTGAGATAGTTCTATACAGTTTACCTTAAACCCTCTATCTATCTTTAACTAGTTCTATCCAATCCACCTCAACACTTCCAATCCATATCTTTATATAGTTATATCCAGTTTATCTTATTTCACTCTCAACTTATCTTTAAATATTTCTATCCAAACCACCTTATTACACCCTATCCCTATTCAGTTCTATTCAGTTTACCTCACTACTCCCTAACTCTTTCAGGTCCATTTTAATGCTATCCTCTCATCCGCATCTAGGTCTTACCAATAGTCTTTTCTCATTAGATTCGTAAGTCAATAACTTGAACGCGGTTCTAACTTCTTTCTCGTATTTTCCTGCCCAAAATAACCTGAGAGATTTAAGTACCTTAACAATGTCTGGTTATGAGTACAGGGTATATAACTCATCAGTATGTAACCTCCCCGTCCCCAGTATCCTCATCCTTATTGACCAATTATCTTTCTAAGCACCTTGTTTTCATCCACCATAAGTTTCTTCTTGTCATGTAAGGTAAGATCCCATGTTTCCCTATACCATAAAGGAGAACCAGTAAAATTAACGAAAGTTAAGACTTAGATAAGTTGATCTAGGAAATTATAAAATTAATTTATAAATCAAGCAGTTTAACAAAGTGGTTAATATAATATGTGAAATTGACAAGCACTAAAATGTACAGTACAATTTAAATAAAATTTACATAGAGATACATTGTGTATGGTATGAACAGTTAGATAAAATTAGAAGGCAACATCAACTAAAATATAATTTTTAAATGAGTTGTTGAATAGTCTTAAAACATAAGTTGACACATTAAAATATTAATACAAAAAATATAATATATAATATGACGTGATATGAACAATGTTCTTAAGTCCATTTTTGTTTTGAAATTAAAGAATAAAAATTAAGCTAACATCTGCTACTGATTAGAAAATTAGTTGAAGTATTTATGTAATGTAGAATGATCTAAGTCTTATCTTTGTTTGTGTTTGGATTACTTCATTCCTACATGTTTCGGTACTATAGTACTATAATCATGGAATTATGTCGTTGTGAAAAACACAAGGTGGTTTTACGACATCTATATGTTGACACCCCTGGAAAACTATCCATAATACCACCGGGAATTGAACCAGGCATCTATAGATGAGTAATCAGGGGCGCAGACCACCGGATCAAGAGGCTGGTCGTATAAATTTAATAATTGGTGTCGTTCAGAAAGAATTCCTACCGTGGACCTGTCTATGGAGTCAATGGACAAGGAGCTGGAGTAAAGAGCGATGGCTGGAGACAGCTTGTTGTTGAAGTCTCTCATTCCAGGGTCCAAGGTGGTGTTAGGAGAGTCCTGGGGCGTAGCCGCGGTGTGGGTGATGATGGGGGTCTGGCTGCTCAACATACTCTCTGACGACACAAACACGGCATGGGTTACAAGAGTGGAGCAGTGGGTAGGACAGTTTCATTATAAGAAGAGCCTTATCTGACTGCTACAAAAAGTTACTAAATCTACTTTATAGTATTCACAGGTCAAGTCATGCGATATGAGGCTTTTGATATTATATTGAGTAAAACCCCGTTAGACCGTACCCCGGTAGTCCGGACTTTCGGGTAATAATATCAACACCATTTTTGGAAAACGGGGGTAGAAAACAAAATTAGTCAAATTAAATATATTTTATTCATTACCAAAATTAGTCAAATTAAATATGATATTGTAAGAAACAGTGAAAGTTAATACTTAATATTTACATGTTGAAGTTAACACAATATTTCTCTTTGAATAAAAATAACTACAGTACGTTTTGATTAGATAGAAAATTGATAGCATTTGACGAGTAGACCTTTAAATAGAAAATTGAATGAGGCCTCATTATATATAACTTTTCACATTAAATTTTTAAAAATCTATTTTAGTGGGAAAATCTTCAGCCTTCTCTGTAACGGTCCACTAGAGTAGTAAAATGTTTAAATGTTGCCGGCAAAAAAATAAAGTTAGTATTTACCATAAAGGCTCTTTATTTGAAAATTCGTAAGGACACCTCACTAAACGTATACACTTTCTTTCTAATATTACAATAGGTAACTTACACAATCTAAATCGAGCATTGATTTAATATTATAATAAAAATATGAGTGAATAATGACCTTAGGCACCTGGACGGCTGCTAGATATTTCTGTGGAAAGAGCATTGGCTTACTGAGCCAAAGGTCCCTAGGTCGATTACCATGTCTAGATGTCACTTGATAGCTTAAAGGATATTCTATTCTATTCAGCTACCTTTTTGAATGTTGCATTTTGGCTCGTAGTCTTCTTTCAAGTGATGTTTCTGTTTCCAAATGTTTTCTTTTTCCCGGTGTCCATTGTTTGTCTTCCTCAGTTCCTCCGCACTTCGCCACTTGTTCTTGTGTTCCTAGATTCACGAGACATGAGTTGTTTCATTAAAACTATGAACTATACATACCAATAGAATTTTTTATTTCGATTAAATAATACATTTATTGACACCAAAAGCATAATACTGATAACTGTGATGGCAATGGTAATATTACTATTATTAATAATAATAATAATGCGAAGCTTCGAAATTTAAAATTCAAGCCAGAATCTAACTAAAATTCAAATTCAATTAAAAATTTAAAATCTAAATATTTGGAACATTCGAATCAGATTTGATATTTTAAATCAAAATAGATTTCGCATTCATATTCTACGGAATTCCATTCTAAGTTGAATATAATGGTCAACATTTTAAGTTATTTAACTTTTTATCAAAACAAATAGGCAATAATATTTCTCATATTCTGAAAATTGAAAAATGACACCTGGACACGGAAATCGAACCCGGGACCTTCGGCTTAGTACGCCAATGCTCTTACCACTGAGCTATCCAGGATTCGTCCCGTGCCCATGGTCATTCTTCAATCATAGTTTAAGGCAGAGTCTAAGATGGACGTGCGGAAGTCGTCAGCTTATAAACATGTGATTATATAAGATCACAGCCATCAGACAACACAGCCATTTGCGACTCGGTAGTTGGCATTTTTGCAGCCATTAGAAAATTATATATAATTGTACAGGATTGCATATATTAATGAAACAAATAACCGAAACTATTGTTAATGCATAATTGCCATGGGCACGGGAGGAATCCTGGATAGCTCAGTGGTAAGAGCATTGGCGTACTAAGCCGAAGGTCCCGGGTTCGATTCCAGTGTCCAGGTGTCATTTTTTCAATTTTCAGAATATGATATCTAAGAGGTATTATCCTCACTAAAATGCATTAACAATAGTTTCGGCTATTTGTTTCATTAATAATATTTCTGTCAGCAAGTTTCACTCCCCGTTAAGGTTAAATGTACATGTACTAATTATTCTAATGTTCTAGGGATGAGGAAAGCTGAATTTAGATGAAGTGTCCACTAATTTGCGTGGAAGGAGAGCGGAAAACAATTTAGGAAAACTACCCCAAACAGGGATTAAAGCCCTGATCTGCCTGTCATACACATTCTAGTATATTGAGAGTGTGATGCCTTAGAGCAGTGGTACTCACTAGGCGGCCCGCAGGCTGTATCCGGTCCTTAATCAGATTTTATGTGGCCATCATGTATTTAAAGAAATAACTATTTTTTGGGGGGTATTTGCGATAAAAATAAACTGACTCATATTTATAAATTTAATATAAAGTCCTTCAAAAAGACAAGCTGACTGCCAGTTTGTTCCAAGGTTGAGACTACTTAAGAAGAAGGTACACGTAGGCTGGTTTGTGCAACCCTCGCTTCCTTGCTGCATTAGTAACGAGTCAACCAATTAAACCCTGCCACCACCACACCAAGGTCGAGAGTTTGTCATTCCTCAGCTGGTATATACTCGTATATTTATATTGCGCATCTAGGATATATCATACGTAGCCCAATTCTGAGGAAAGATTAGTCAGTACTAATGTACTGCTGCCCAGGGGACGCCCGAACTAACTAATCGTACATCCTTTCCGTGGAGGCTCTTTCCATGTACCAATGAGATAAGATGATGGCGATAGTGAAAATGAGAGTGTGGAACCAGTGGAAACACTTAAATATAACTTAAACGTCACTAAACAAACCCTGGTAGCCGTTGGGGTAATTTCCCTTTTGGAAAAAATACCCAAGATACGAGGCAGGAATCGAACCCGGGACCCTAGGCTCATACTGTCTCTACCTGTAAGATAGCGAAAAAGTAAAAAGTGGCAAAAACAAATGCTTGTAATTATAGACCAATTCCTCTCTCAAACACTTACTCCAAAGTATTCGAGAAAATAATACATGGGCATACTTCCCACCACCTTACAAATAAACTTTCAGATAATCTACAAGGCTTTATAAAAAATAAATTTACGTAGAATTTCTTGGGCATGTTGCATCTCAAGTCTCTGCCCAAGGTCAGGTTGATGCTATTTATTTTGTCCAAAGTAAGATATTTGACTTATGTCAGCATAGTATTATTCTATCTAAACTTGGTAATTTTAGCCTTTCTCACTCATAAGTAATTGGTTCAGCATTTATTTGCATGAAAGATCATTCATTATTAAAATTGATTCACACACCTCAAATATATTTTAAGTTCCCTGTGGCATACCACAGGGTTCTAATTTAGCTCCTCTCCTCTTTAATGTGTTTATTGATGACATTGGTAAATATTAGAATTCATATAGTTATTTACTCTTTGCTGATGATGTAAAATTATTTTAAAATATCAAACCAAATGCAGATTGTATAGATGTACAAAATGATATAAATGGTATTCTACAATTGTCTTTTGAAAATGGAATGTCTATTAGTAAATTTAAGACCAAATTTATATCTTCTACTAGGACAACTAAACCGTGTTTTTACTTATAAATTGGGCAGTGACAACATAGTTCGCACCCTTTATATTAATAATCTGGGGGTTCTCCCGGATGACAAATTTTATTTTCACTATCATGTCGACCATGTAATTTCACTAATCATTGAAATTACGTCGACTTACTCGTATTAAATTTCTTACTTCATCATTTAAGAAAGTTGACTGTTGTTTATTCCTGTACTACACCCTGGTTAGATCTAAGTTAGAATATGCTACTGTTGCTTGGAATTCCATTACCTTAACTGACTCCATTAGTTTGGACAACATTCAAAGAAAATTTGTTGCTGCATACTATGATAAATTCTTTAGTAACCGGATTTATTATGATTATGACCAAATTCAAAACCTCTTAGGGCTCCAAACTCTCTTCTCGAGTACACTTTATTGTGATGCCCTTTTTGATTTTAATATTTTCAATAGCCAAATTTCTTGCAAATTTGCCCTTGATCATGTAGGCGTTAATATCCCTTCTCGGGCTTCTCGTAATCCAAAATTATTTTTTTCTCAATAGCTCTTATAAGGTGAGCCCTATAGGATGTTGTATCCATAGCGCCAATTCAAGATTTGTCAAATTCGACTTCTCTCATAAAAGAAAAGCTAAACTCAGACAGTAATTTAAGGAAATCCCTTATCAATAATTTATCATGTTGAGGTTCTGACTATGATATTTAAATTTACAATATTATTCTTAAGTTTTTGCATATTGTTACTGCTTTTAACTACTCTTTAGTTATTTGTTATTATTACTATTTCTTTATTCTTATCGTTATTAATTACTATTTTTTTCCTAACTATTAATCAGTATATATAATTATTTAGCTATTATTGTTTATCTTATCATCTCATGTAATTATATATATTTGTAAGGTACTTGTGTACTTTTCAGTGCTGGCCTGTTATAGGACTTACGACTGTTGGCCAGCACTAAAGTATGATTTTTTTTAAGGATGCAAGCTTTCGGCCACCAAAATTGGTTGTAAGTCACTAAAATTTGGCATTCTAGAAATATGTCTTATTTAAGTCATTAATCATTAAAACAAGTTCCATGCCACTAGTCTGCAATCAAGCCGTACTGATCGAGCGACAGCCATCTTTTGATGAATATAGTGCCAACTTCTGCGGATAGAGGGTGTCATGTTGTCAGTACAAAGAACTCTTCAGCCGCTTACTCAGTTTTCTAAGCCGGAGCCACTATTTTTAACAAATCCAAGTAGCTCCTAACTTGTACTCACAAGGTTGAGTTGAACTAGTTCAAAGCCCACTAATTCACAGAAAATCTGGAAGCGCTGGGGATTGAACCCAGTATCTCTCGATCTGACCAATAGACCCCAGAGGCGGTCATTAAGTATAAATTTAATCTCAAAAGCTATAAAAATATCATAATAAAACTTCTTTAATGTTTACTATTTTATTTCTCTTCAAATAATTAATTTTTTACCTTTTTTATTTAGCACCACGTTTTACTAACCGTTCAGGTTATACGCTTAAGTACTAGTTACGCTAATGGATTAGAAATTGGAAAGGTTAATTTTAGAGGAAGAGAACCTGCACTTGCATGGAGGGAGAGTGGAATACCATTTAGGGAAAAAACACTCTCTAGTTCACCTGACAGATATTCGAACCTCGATCTCCCCGTCCTCGGCAGTTTAGCTCAAGACGAAACTAGCGCGTTAGCCAACTACTCCACCGAGGCGGGTCATTATTATTTAAATGGACTAAGAATGCAAACATGGTTGTAAATTATTATTTTTTTCTTGCAATTGGGACAACATGAGTTTCCAGTGTTAAAAATAACGGTATTCCTATGAAACCTAGGTAATATATTCTCACCTGGTGCCTGGTGAGGCAGCTGTCAGTATCCGAGCTGGAGCTAGTTCTGGAGCCGTCCAGGCTAGACATGTTGTCGCTGTAATCGCACTTACTGTGCTGTTTCGCCAGTTCTCTTTGTTCTCTTTCCCGACGTTCGTTTCGCTGGAACACAAAAATAGTTACAATTTATTGGTTTACCTTGAGTTGGCAAATAAATTAAAGTCTAAATTTAATAGAAAAAGAACCTATCTGAAAGCTGGAAAAGTACTTTCACGTACTCATACGCCAAGTCATGTGATCCTCAGCTGTCACTTTTAATATATATTATCAATATATACAAAATAATACTGATTTAAAAAAAAATAAAAGTTCCTACCTATGAAGATTGGATTGTAAAATGCTTTTGAGCATTCATATAAGATGGCTAATAGTTAACAGCAACTTCCTGGCGGGTTTCAGAATATTTTAATAGTATTTATATTGTATATTAAAGCTATATTTACCTTCATCTTATGTATCCCAAATTTGACACGTTTGAAATTGTTAAAATTGAAAGCAGTTGCGTGTGTTATTATTTTCTATACCACGGCTTACTACCCATCTGATCTGTACGCATTTTCTTTTATCACCACATCTTACTAGGTTATACGCATATATGATAATTACTCTAACGTGGTAAGGATGATAAAGGAAGTATTTTAGAGGTAATCTACCCGCATTTGCGTGTAAGAAGAGTGGAAAACCATTAAGGAAAAAATCACAAATCACCATAGACCCAACTGGGACTTGAACCCCGATCTCCCCGTCCTCAGCAGGCCAGCCTAACACTAACAGATTGTTTGGCCACTGAAGTGGGTTGTACGCATTAATTTAACTAAGATAATAGCACAATCATGGTAATAGTACAATTTATAGGAAGTGTACCATCATTTGCGGTGAGGGAGAGTATAAAAACATTCGAAATAAACTCCTTTAGTACACCTAGGTTGGACCAGGGGGCACGCATACAAATGTGTCCGTCTCGTCTGGTTTTTTGGTGACGGAGAGTTCAGGGGTTAAATCTTAAGTGGGTCTACTAAATTGATTTTTACAGAATGGTTTACAGCTCTTCTTACAGGAAAATGCAGTTACATATTATTTTTGTTTGTCACTACGTCTTATTACCCGTTTGGGTTGAACGTTGAACGTGCATGAGATAATTACACTAGAGTGTTAAGGACAAGGAAGTCTGAATTGGTAGAAAGTGTAATCAATATTATTATTAGCACCACGCCTTACTACCCGTTCAAGCTATAAGCATTTACGCTAATGTGATTGTGAGATGAAATGGAGGACCTACAGTTTTAACGTGGGATCCGAACCACGGTGGAGGCCTGGCATTCCACACATTCACAAGATGTGGTTAATACACGTCTGGTCAGAGGTGAAGGAAGGGTTTGGCCATCAGATAAATCTGTGCCAGGACTGAGGATTAAACCCCGGACCCTCAACACAAAGGTCCGACACCTTACACCTAGACCACCAGGTTATCAAAGTGTAATCGTATTCACGTAAAGGGAGAGCGAAAAACCATATAGAAAAAACACCCTCATTTAACTCGTTCGGGATTTGAGCCCTGATCTCCTTGTTTCAGTAGTCTAGCCTATTTCAAGAGTGACGCCTTAGGCCAGTGGTACCTTAGGGTACACGAAGACATTTTAAGAGGTATGTATGGTTTAATATAAATATACACATGTTATGATAAACACAAAATAATCAGGGCTATATTTAGGGTTAGCCACAGAGACCTGCCAGCAAGGTCATTCGAACAGGGAGCGTAATCATTTCTCCTTTTTCTCCCTCCCTCCCTCCAACTTATATACATTTGAAGGGCAAAAAAAAAAAAAAAAAAAAACAAAAAAAAAAAAATACAAAAAAAAAAAAAA
>CABFOV010000776.1:0-28822 GCA_902141375.1 Timema poppense | reverse complement strand
CTGCCATTATATACGCTCAGTAGGAGTCACGTGAACTCACAGCGCGGGAAGCCAAAACAGGAGAAAGGGTAAGGAGGGGGAGAGCACTGTTCTGGAAAACTCTCCCATAGTCTGGGCATATTCAAACCTCGCGCCATCCGACTGGCCGTTGGTTTCACTGCACTGTCACTGGCGCGCACGGATCTGCGCATGTCGACTGTCTCTTGTTTTCTTTTCTTGGGGTGGGGCGTAGCTTGCCGAAAATGTTGCTCGCTTCAGTTTAACGTATCCCTGGTCGCTGAAGTGATGTGTTTTTGTGTTCGGGGAGCCTTGTAGAACAGCCAAATGGAGACAGATGGTAAGTCCATGTAATTATACTCGTTCCATGTTGTGACTGTCACACCATTGCTAGACCACGAGGTTTGATGGTGCTAGTTTATAATTATTGTGTGTTTCGATATATAACTAAATAGCTATCAAAGTGTTTGTTATATTTCTAATCAAACAACAGAGTTCGTTAACTAGACAATTTTCTAGGGCTGGATTTATACTAGCTGCATTAGTAAGATAAATATATTACTAAATGTGATTTACTAACATCACTCTAAGGGAGGCTCTGTTGTATTTCCTTAAATTCATCACTTCTCATTATATTTACTTACGCTATTTATCTTAAGAACACGCCTCGACCTACAGATAGCACCTATCTTAGGTGGGTAGGGGTAATACAGCTCAAACTAGACGTGACATCGTGGTGTGGTTTTATGTAATATACTATAGAAAAATAAACGGTGGGATTGAGAACTATAAGAAAGTTTAGCAATATTTAAAAAAAAATCAATACAGTTAAAATAACTATTATTTTAAAATTAAAAACTATTTAAAAGATTCATATCTCACTTTTGTCAAATAAATAATGTAGAAAGACGTAATTTGATACGTTTTACAGGCTAGAAAACAATCTTGTATATAATATCCAGATTAATTTGCTATGAGATGGACTCCCAGGTTTATATACAAGATTACTTTCAAACCAGATTTCTCAATATGTGTTTTTTACACTATTAACTTGACAAAAAATAAATCGGAATTAGTTTAATAGTCTAAAAAATTAAACTAAAGTTATTGTTTATAAATTTTATTGTTTTTTATATGATAAAACAGTTTTACTGGCCTCAATTTAATGATATTTAAAGTATAATGCATACAACCACTATATGATCCAATGTTTGATATGTATTACCCACCTAAATTAGGGGCTATTAGTACAGTTAGATGGGTTTTTATTTTCAATTTCTTGGTAATAAGATTCTATAGGAATACATTTTAAGGATGGGGTACGATCATAATTTAAACAATTTTGTACAGTTTCACTTTTATGAAAAATTAAATTTCAATTCAGTATATTTCAATCTAATTTTCTTTCGGAATCACAGGAAATTTTGTAGTAAGAAAAATATTCGGCAAAGTGGTAAATGTCTAGTCCTTGATAGTTAAAAAATTAAAAAAAAAATAGCTTGTAAGTTGATCCATACACATTCCCAGAAATATATGTGAGGATTAGACTATTTAAGTGTAAACTAAGTCTAGAATAAGTAGTAAAGGGTTAAAGTGCGTTAATGTGGTATTACCTGGAAAACGGTGACGGTGGCCCATAGGATGTTATTAAAGTGTTTCCTGTCACAGACACATTTGGGGTCACGTGTCACTATTTCGGTACATGTGCACTCCCGAGACTCGTCTGCGAGCATGCAAAACTTACCACCAAACAGGTACATTCCTAAAATACTGGAAAATAGAGAGAATGGGAAAAAAAACACAAAAAAATACTGATGTCTTCAAACAGCTTTACAACCGTGTTACTTTCATAACTAATATTATTAGTTTTTTCTAAGAAAAATCGTGGCAACAACACTAATGCTAATCGAGCCACATATCATAATTACTGTTCAGATGTTGTGATAAAATATAATTATTATTACTATTACTATCCACATCGGTGATCACATGGTGTAATATGTGTGTAATAATTGTCTCGCAAAAGAAAGGATTACTTGTGACTGAGCAGAATAGGTTATTTTTCGGGGCCAGTGTATGTGAAGTAGATTTTCACATGTAATTAATTACATTTATTTACTCATTAAGAATCAAATAGTCAAAGCTATTATTTATGCTTTTAGTGGGGATTACTACATCTAGATATCATATTTTGAAAATTGAACAATGACACCTGGACACGAGGCTATTTGATTCTTAAATATGCAATTTCTTACAATTATAATAATTGTACAAGTGGCAGCAATAAGCCAACTACCGAGTCGAAGATGGCTGCGTTACCTGGTAGCTAGTGATCTTAGTAAAATCACACATTTGTATCCAACGATTTCCGCACGTACATCACAGACTCTGCCTTAAAATATGAGTGAAGAATGACGCTGGGCACGGGACGATTCCTGGATAGCTCAGTGGTTGGAGCATTGGCGTACTAAGCCAAATGTCCCGGGTTCGATTCCCGTGTCCAGGTGTAAATTTTATATTTTCAGAATATATTAAACTATATATTTTAATTCTATAACTATAAAAAAATCTTCCGAGAACCCAAATGTTCCGACTTTTAATAACGATATTATTTTTTCATCAACATCTGAACCGTGACGTGTATTAGTTGATTTGTTCTACTTCTATTAGGAAGTTCTATAGGAAGGGACAGAAAGGAAAAGCCGGGATAATATAACTATGTACACTTTTATTTAAAATATAACTTATATTAAATTGAAGCAAATTTAAATATTGTGTGAACAATTTTTTTGGGCGTAAAACTCATGTTTTCTGGATCATGAAAATGTGTTGTTTGTTAAGTTATTATTTTAAAGGATATGCACTTGCAAGTGAACTTATTTGCACCATATACCTCTACTTAAAGTGAATTTCTGAATCCTACTTGTATCAATTTATATAGAACCATGTCAAGATTCTAGCAAAAATCTTAAAAAATCGTTCGAGTCGTCGTCTTAAGGTGAGATGGAAGGAGTGCAAGTTTTGTGCTGCTAAGATTGCGTCATATTTACAAAAATAGATTCTGATGTCATCAGTGTTGCGACATTCTAGGCGCGGGAAGGATAGAGAAGAGGGGGGCTGACAGATTCTACGCACAGCGCTCAGATTCCGACAAGATTTAATCGCTAGATGCCGGGGAACGCTCTACAGGTTCAGATACTAAAGCCTAACCGATAAAAAAAAATTCTTCCGAAAAAATATCCTTGCAGGGTATTAAAAGGGACCATCCCTCCAAAATGGGCATTACAACTGATAGAGGGTGACCACACATAGCGTAAAATCGGTGACAGACAATTTGATCGGCCGAAATGTCCACTATAGATTCAATCAGGGCCCCGCACACAACAGACTTAGAAGATAGACCTACGAAAAAAATATGGGGCATGTTCCATTTTTCAACCGATTTCATACATACCCAATTATCGGTTGCCTTTCTGTGGTGGAATAGGAATCCCGTATCTAATTGTATACACACACGTGAACTACAAATAGATCTGACTGACATTTTTGTAGTATTGTATGAGATGCGAGCACGGCCCCACTTGGTGTGTAAAGTATCAATTTGGAGTGCCCATTATTTTCCCACGAGTCTTCTTTCTTTATTTTCAAAATTCAAGGCTGTTGCTCAATAGAGATTAATAATTGTGATAAGTTAATTGGTTTAGTGCATCAACGCCGTGTTTTGTATTACCTGACATGTGCCCTGTGACCTGACATGCCATCTCTTTAATAATCGCTGACTGCTTATAGAGTAAACACAATATTTACGATCTAACATATTTTTGCAATTTCTCATCAATATTGATGAACATCTCAATCTTTGGAAATGCACAAACACTGAAAATTCTACGGCATACACCCAAAATACCCCCACAACCACCGAAAAACTGATGGTGGTCAGGTTGGATGAGCAGACAGGCTTCAGCCTCAGACGTCTGACAGAGTGTCCGATCGTGTCCTGCCACCGACTGAACCACGAAATTGTCTGCCACGGGCTGTCTGCGGTGTGCTGTTTACCCTAGTAGTAGAACAATTCCCCCAGAATCAATGTCCTCTCAGGTAATTGAAACAAAATAAAATGGGGCAAAAAATAAAATAATCAAATGGAGCAAAATATCAAATGGGCAGGATTGCAACGTTCTAATGACGTCATATAGGGTAAATGACCTCAAGTATGGGTATGCCGTCAACGGGGAAAGTCCTAAAATGGGAACTTAAAAGTTAAGACATTTTTCAGTAAATATGGCACTTGATGCGGGTGGTACTTAAGGTCTTAATGGTGTAGTAATACGCCCTACCAACTACCACATAGTGGACTAAGATGATAGATTTTTTTAAATGAAGAGAAAAGTTCTTATCAAATTCCAGGACACCCTTAATAAATATTCAATAACTGTTTATCACCATGTGGAGAAAATTAGATTCTAGGTTACTACTGGAGAAATATTTTATTTATTTTGGCAATAAAGAATTCTGTTTGATATAAAAATTCTAAACTACTGACCTTTAACTTACGCTCCTTTCCATAAAACCTGAAGCACAACGCTTCAACGATCTTGAGTTTGATTGATTGCGAATGTGTATTAGACATTTCAAAATATTACTTTTATTCGACAAAGCTTTCATTTAATAGTATGAGCGTATTATTTTGAGTTTATTTTTAAACATATGCATGCGTCTTTGGTTCTCTATCTCTTCTCTTCTCTTCTCTCTCTCTCTCTCTCTCTCTCTCTCTCTATCTCTCTCTATATATGTATGTAATATTAAAAAATAAAAATTGCCAGACTGTGTGTATGAATATTTTAATAATTTAATTACTTTTTCACACACATTAAACAGCTTACTATGACAATTTTTGGGCAATATTAAAACTACGATAAACTTTTCAGTGCAAAGCTCTCTACAAAATTATTTTAATGGATACATTTAATTGTATACAAATTGAAACTTGATACATATTTATATTAAATTGGGAAAATTTCTAGAGAAATTGCGTACGATAAATAAAATTAATTTACTATAAAATATTTAATAATATTCTTATTCAATGACCTGATTTTTTTTTAAATTTTCAATCAAAGTGCACACATTTTATTTATTTGGTGTTATAAAACGTGTAGTAAAATTATGATCAGCACTCATGTATTGTGTGTGTGGGGAGGGTGGGGGGGAGGGGGGTATAAAATATAAGCAGGTAAAACATCACAAAATTGTGATTATTAGGGCTAGGATTTTTTATGACATGTACTTTTTTTTTTCCAAGCCTGTTTTAATTCTGAACCAGATTCAAACATTCAGCCTCAATTAAAAAAAAATTTATTTCCTATATGTTTGCATATTAAGGGACTTATTTTTAGGGCATGTAGTACATATTAAAAAAAAAATATTTTATATTTTTTAAAATTACAATAATACTAGTAATGACATGGGTTTTTGAAATATCTAATTCACTATTTTTACAACAAATATATGATATTCAAACAATTTATTTACTCAAGACTTTCAGGAAATTTTAGTCACTGTAAGGAATATTTGAAAATAACATAGTTATATTGCTTGAGAAAATTTTCACATTTTAGGATATATATATATCTCAAAAAATTTCAAATATATGTTTGCATGCATGTTTCACTTTTTTTATAGGGCATAAATATCCGAGCCCTAGCGATTATACATTTGGTGCTTTCTTGAAAAAAGGGAATTACTAATAATAGATATCTTAGGAGAGGAAGCAGGTGTTGTCAATATTATTAATAATATAGGAGAACATGTCAGAACAGTGCCACAACTGGTTTTCTATCGTGAGGAATAAGAGCAGTGATTGGATCTTTAATCAATCGGGGAGAGAAAATTGTTAATTTTATTTCTTTAAGGATGTTATAATAAAATTAAAACAAAATACAGTTTAAAACAACATAATACGACTCCAGTCCCAAAAATAAAATTCAATTTATTTTCTATTATTAATAAAACTTCACATTTTGTCTTTATTATAAATTTAAAATTTTAAAATAATTCATAATATATTAAAATAAACTGCTCTTATACCTGTGTGGTCTTAGTTTTAAACAAATAAAACAACATGATGGGACAACACACTTGGTACCAAATAATATCCGTCCAAAGTCACTGAATTTAAAGCTTAAGAAATATATATAAGTATTAAAAGCACACGTAAAAAATATACATATGAAACAGACATAAAACAATGATACACACTCTCGTACTATATAAAAAAGATATCGATTTAATAATCAGTGTACTTCACTTATATATTGTCAGTTAGGGCTACTCTACGCCAAAGAAATAAAACAGACATGGTATGTCACTCACGTGAATACTCAAAATAATACCACGTTAACGGTTACGTGTATGATAAATATTAACACCGGTTTGTATTATAAATTTACTAAACGCTAACGATAGTTCTTCCTTATGGATTACTGCATAATGTCTTGTTACATTATTAGTTAAATGGATTAATAATGTAATTACATTATTGTAATATTCTTTTTCCGCCATTGTGGCAACATGGAGCTAATGCTCTAACAGTAATTAAGAAAAACTCTTGCAAATTTTCAAAGTAAAAAAAACCCTGTTTTAACCATTCATAGCTATTTAAAAATATACATTAAATAATACAGCGTGAATGTAATTTCCATGGAATTTACAGGCGTGCCAAAGCAGCATTTCAACCATTCAGTATTACAAATGACTTACCTATCTGATACAACCTAGTTTTACTTCTGATTACTATATTTAAATATTCAGTTTATAAGTATTCCTATACTGACAATATAATTATTGAAACCAAACCAAATGTTCCTTTCGCTAAGCGAGCTAGTTCCGATAAGACACTTATAAAAATTAAGATAGTATTTAATATTTTGAAAAGTCACTTTGAACGGAGGTAAAATAAACATTAATGTGGTATAATATATTGACAAATACGAAGTTACAGGAAGGATACACAAAATACCATCTACCTGCTCTACACTACATTAAGAAACACCACTAGCTACACAACTAATTTAAAACGATAAATACAACACTAGACTTCAAACGTTACTTCGAAATACACTAATTACGATATAGTGATTAGTAAACGAAATACACTAATTACGATATAGTGATTAGTAAACGCAATACGGTACAACTCTTTGAATATTGGCTTATTAAGTTGTTGGCTAAGACCATTTAATTTCTTTGAAGATTTTGTAAATATATATAAAAAAAGAAACACTACTTTAAAAATTTAATATATTAGAATACGTTTTACTACAAAAAAAATTGTCAACGAAGAATATCTAAATTGTTGGTGTGTTAAGGAAATATTTAACTACAAGATGCAAACTAGATAATAAACTTACTTCACACGCCAAGCTTACTAGATATTACGCATGAATAATACGCAACATAAACACATAATATTGAGAAATGTATTTCAGAATTGGTTAAAAGAGAGTGAAAAAATGTTCAAATTAAATCTCCGAATATGTTTACAATTGGCTTTAAGTTTACGACAGTCACACATACCTTTTATATATTTGTAATAAATTATAATCATATATTTATTTATAGTTTCAAATTGTAATTGTTTTTATTACTAGCAATTAATATGAGTTTAATTATATTAAAACATGCATTAATGAACTAAAGTTCATTCCCAAAATTTTACACATATATTGAGAAAATATGTGAGGTAGCGTTTGAAGCACATGCTAAATCTACAGGAGGTTATATTTTGAGTGGAAGGGAATCATGGTTACTAAAAATTGAATCATTTATATATTATTTATTAATTATTGACAAAGATTTTTTTAAACGTCTGTAACATTATTTATTTTAAAAATAAATCTCATCCTAAATTGTAGTGGTGAACTAAGATAAATAATATGCCTTAGCATAGAAATTCACCTATCTACGAACAGTTTATTTAGTAATCAATCTACTTATATCATTAGATTCTATTGATATTTATTGTATTAATGAACACAGGACGGGGGATAGTGTATTTTAAATATTGGCTGGAAATTTTAATTCGTAACCAATTTTTTTTTAAACCGAAAGTGCCATATTACAATATTAAACTCTTTGAAAATGTTGGTAGCATTGCAATTTTTTACCATTAAGTATTAAAATATTATATTGAACGGTTTCGGTCGAGATTTATTAGATTATAAAATATTTATAAAACAATTTATTAAATTACAAATATAAGGAAAGAAACTTAATTGTGTTAGAAAAATATTTTATATTTAGCATAGAATAATTTTACGTCTAAAGATTATATGACATAAGATAAATAAATTAGATTATAACAATTAATACATTTACTGTAGATAAATTAGTAAAAAAAAGTCTATAGTAAAACCTACAAAGTTATAACTACAATTTGAAATACAGTTATAAAAATATAAATTAAACCACTATTGAAAGTTCAATGTAGGTTAGTGCAGAATAACAATCATATCCATATAATTATTGTTATGCTACACTAACCTACAAAATTGGTTTAGTTTATATTTTTATAATTGTGTTTCAAATTGTAATTATAACCTTATAGTTTTTTTATAAACTTCTATTTTTTTGACTAATTTATTCACATTAAATTTATTAATTGTTATAATCTAATTTATTCATCTTATGTCATATAATCTTTTGACTTAAAGCTTTTTGTGCTAAATATCAAATCTTTTTCTAACACATCTTAAGTTTCTCTCCTTAATACAATTTACTATAACTATTTTAAAAACCTTTAGTTAAGCTAATTAGGCAAATTACATTAGAAAAATGAGAATCTTTCTAAAAAGGAAAACATAATTTTAATATACCTCAATATTAGGTGGCATTGAACTAAAATAATCAATAATTAATGGTGTTTTTCAGGTAATTAACACTCCTGGATTAATATGTATTGGGATCTCCTAGTTATAGTGAGATTAAAGCCAATATTATTATGCTTGATAAATCAAAAACTCTTTGGGAACTTATATTACCATTTAGAGAACTTTTGACAAGTCAAAGTTATGTCTAAAAAATTTGACCAAACAGGGAGTCAAACCTTAAGTCTTTGAATTTTGAATCTTGGAAACTATATAGTGAATAATGTGTCTTGTACTTGTAAGTGTTCGGGTAGATAAGTTGTACGTTAAGCCAAAAATCTTGGTTTTGAGAATATTCCTGGGAAAATTTTTTAAATATTCCTCCATGGGCTCTTGACATTCGAATTGATTTACGGAAGTTAAATATATTAATTGGACAGTATTGAAAATTATGATTTAAGCACATCAAAATTATTGACAATATAATACTAGAGTATATTTGCCTTTTTATTAAATAATTTATTTGAAATTTTAATCTCATTTAAATTTAATACTATTTTATATCTTACCATGAAGTTTTGTAGTTTTTAAAACAAAATTAATTAATAATATTTCCATGAATTTATAGAACAATATGAAAAAAATTAATGTTTTGAGTATGTACCCTTCGTTTAGCCTGCTACCCGCAAGCATACCTTGCATTGCTCCACTATGTTATAACTTATAAGATAAGGTCATAGTGTCATCAATCAAGGTAAGACTGCTACCTTTCAGGATAAACTGAGTGTATCTGGAAAGTATATCTACTTTTACTTTTAAATAATTTATGAGAAAAATGTTTGAGACCTAATTTTGAAAACGGCCTTTAGTGTGCACAATGATAATACGAATCTTAAAACTGATTATTTATTTACTTTTATTTACTGTTAATATAAATATTAAAAATGATTATTTTAATTATAGATAAAGTTTAATTTTCCTAACAAAAATATAAATATTGATCCATATGATGTATATTAGAATATTTATTTTTCCGTATTAAGGTAGTCTACTATAAACTACTGCCCAAACGTATAGAGAACACGGTGCTAAAAAAAATACTATAAACTACTATTGAAAAGTTTAGTTAGGCATTTACATCCACAAGGTTAATCAATACTCTTTAACGATATCTATATTATAACACTCGTATATACGAGTATAACGACGATGATAGAAAGGTAGGAGCTCGATACCCTGTCGGATGTATTGGTAATGTTTTTTAATAAAGGTTTTATCACAACCCTCCACGCAAATTCTAGTACACTTATTCTAATTTCAACCTTTCTCATCACTAACTCCCTAATGTAATTAGCACATATGCGTTTAGCTTGAACAGATAATAAGACGCGGACAAAAAAAACTATAGTTGAAATTTAAGTAATTGATAGCAGCCAATAATGGTAAAATGTTGAATCAATATTAGCTGACGTTTAATGGTCACCGTTAAGTTATAATTATTTCTACTAATCTATGAACTAAATATTTATTTTTGCTTGGAGAGACTATTTTTCTCGTTTTATACTTTAAGATATATATCCCCATTATTAAGAATTTATTTGAAATTACGTGAACATATTGTGAGTTGTTAGTATACATTTCTGTTTGTGGTTGTGACAGAGGTGACAATATGGAAGGGCGTGAATTCAGTCCTGTGTGAACTGCCCTCATTAACATGCTAGAAAATTGCTAAATAATGTTGGTAACGTTTAGAATTTTCTTGTAAAATCCAAAGGATTATTATATTTTTAAATAGATCTAAGTGGTGTGGATGGACTGAAAAAAATCATTAATATAATGAATATATTAAAATATATAACACATTTTGTATTTAGCTAAGCTAACTAGTTATGATTAATGTATTTCATTTGACTCATTGAAGGAAATTAATGTTAGTATTATTAACTATTCTTTAATTGTACACATTTTACAATCGTAAGAATGAAATATTTATTTTGCTTAGGTGCCTGTCCAAATACCATGAGATAATGTGTGTTAAATAAATATAAATAAAGTTTTAATTTTTTTTCTATGAATTTGTCTTTTGATGATTTCGAGCACCAAAGAATAAATTTAAACCAAGATATTGATTATTCATATTTGTTTAATCTCGTAATTTAAGTTATATTTTCTTACTTTAATACTATTTATGTCAACATTTTGATAGGTTGTATTGAAGATCAAAAAAGTATAAATTACGAATAGATAAATCATTCAGACTTTGTTAGCTCATAAAATATATAAATATTATTATCTCAAATCTATAGTTCAAAATAACATACATAATTTGATAGGTAGCTGTGTATTAATCACAACTTGTGAATATGGGGAGTGCCAGGCCCCCACCGTGGTTCGGATTCCACGTTAAATTGTAGGTCCTCCATTTCATCTCACAATCACCCTACCATTACACATTAGCGAAAGTGCGTATAACCCGAACGGGTAGTAAGACGCAGTGATGATGATAGTAATTGTAATAATAAAAATAATTAAGCTTTAAATAATGGGATTTTCATTGTTAAAATATAAATGATTTTTTTTTATCTAGCAGATATTTTTGAAATAAAGTTAATCAAGATTATAAGGTGATTTTTAACTGACATTTTTATTAAAAATAAATAAAATGTTTTTAGAAAAACGTAAAATATACACGTCTTATTGTAATTATAATTTTGAAATAAATATTTGCTAATATAGATAGGGCACCGTTTATTCAAAGCTTAATTTTTCTAATGAATCCACCCGAAAGCAAAGCAAAATATAAAAGTTGCTAATATAAGCGCAATAGAATCACTGTTATTAAGATAAACCATCAAATATAAGAGATAAACAAAAAGTCAATTCGATTTAATTCTGTAAATTAATTGTAGATAAGAGCCACGTTACTCAATATAATTTAAATTTATTGCTACCCTGAGATAATATGATATTGTTCTAATTGGAATGTATTAATTTTTTAAGTCAAAGAAAGCTGCTTATAAATTTTTAGTCTCTACCGTCAGTATTTTCACATCAAGAATCTTTATCTTGGTGACTTTTACAACTATACCAAACTTTTTCAAAATCAGTTTGAAACTGTAATTGTGTATGTCTGACTAACTATTTATTAAAAATTAAAGAGGGCACAGAATTAAAGTATTTGATTTTTTTTAACAACCCATTCTTGATAGCCCTGTGCAAGTGTATACATTTCAATATTATATAATTCTATTGTGTTTGGTGAGCCAACAGTTGTTTGCAAATTAGTAAGTATAATATGTTTACATATTATCTTTTATATAAAATATAAATATAATTTAATTTATCGAGTGCAAGCCCATTTTTTATGTAAAAGAGTTTGCACATTTATAAGTAAATGTTTAAAATACAGGTTTGTCACTTATTCTAAAGTGTAAGTAATATATTTAATGGAATTTTCTTGTGAAAATATAATATATTTATATTTAACAAACTATTATTATATATTTTTAAATGGTTTTAACACATGTTTTATTACCTTTCAACATACATGGGCATTAGTAAGGATAGTATATATACACTTTCTAAAATAATATTCGTACATAAAATATAATTTAATATTGGTATACACAAATTATACAAAGCGACTTGTAAGCGAGCATAATTAATGAAGTCAAAAATATGCTACAGTGAAAAATAAAATGGAAAAAGTTTATAAGCAAGTCAAATATTAGTTATTAATTATTTTAAGCGTGGTTCACAATAAGCTAGCAGCGGCAATAAGGTAAATATATTTTAAGGGAGCAGAAATTTATTTTAATTAAGCTAAGCAAAATACAAGAAGCTAAGCGTGATTTTCGGAATGCAAGCAATAAAACTGTTAAACCCTAATGAGATCTTCTGATTACGTCAGCATTTTAAATATAAATTTACATTTTTGTGTACTATTTATTGTTAGTAATCAAACATATAATATAGACCTATATTTAATTGAATTATCACGTAATTATCGAGAAAAATATAAATAAACTTTAGTCAAAACATTTTTTTGAAAGTTGAGAATTTATATCGAATTATATCTACTTTTTTAAAATGGAAATTAACACACTACAAATTTTTGTTTTCAAAAGTTAAAATAGAAAAAATGTAGGTTGAAATGTTTAATTTATTTCTAGCGTTGCTAAATACTTTTCTTAGCAAACAAAATACCACGAATTCAATTCTTACAATTGATATGCATTCCAGGACTATGATAAATATTTCCAAGTAAAAAAATAATTTCAAATATTGAATTAAATCTTTTCAAAAGTATTTCTGATTCTTAAGATATATTAAAATATTAACTAAACAACATTTTAGCATACTCATATTTTTTTAAACACATTTTGGGCTACCATTAATGATTATATTGTTTACAAATTGATTTTATTTGTATTCATTTAATAAACATGTTTTAATCTTTTGATAATTTGACCATCGCAATCAGAAGACTCATTCATGTTAATAGTAAATAACATGCTGACTTTGGTATTCGAGTGAGATTATAAAACTATGTTTTGGATTTTGGTATACATTACCTTTAGATTTCGTCAATGTCTTTAACTTCATTCTGAGGTTGGATGATTGCCTTAGAACTACCGACTGGCATTTGGTTTAAAACCATTCTAAGATCTGAGGGCAACGATCACCTTCTTAAAATTAACTAACCTTGCTTACACCATTCGCAAGTACTATGATTCATTAATTTTTTTTATTCCTACCGACATTAAATAAATCTTTACAATCCATCAGCTTATTACCTCGTAATGTTTTTATATGTTCAATTTCTAAACACATTAGAATTTCATAATATACAACAACATTATTTGAGTATATTATGTCTGTTGTTTTGTTCTTGATATATCGTAATGTACCGTTTGTATAAACTGTAAGCTAACAAGCTTACCTTCTATTTTTCCACTATGGCGTAACTTGTAGGATAGGACCATAGTGTAATTGGTCAAGGTAAGACTGTTAAGTTTTAGGGTAAGCGAAGTGTACATTGAAAATTTGAGACTTTTTTCATTTGGCAACTATAGTAAAACAATACTTTTTATTTTGAAATCAAAACAAACTCGATGAGATATTTATAATCATAGATATAAAACAGTAAGTTTAAAATTAAAATTATATAAACCACCTTTTATTAATTTATTAGCTTTTAAGTTAAAACCCCAAAAGTTTTAGATACGTCGAAAACAAAGGGTAGACTTACATCAAAACACAGAGAAGATTTGGAGCTATTGTGCCAGTATTTTAAAATAAGTGTGTAAAATAGTTATAAAGTTAAGACGAGTCAATGTAAGGGTGATAAAAAGTTAAGCTTACAAAATTAAGGTGAATCATGTCAATGTGAGCTTAATAATACGATATGTGCATACAAAATTATGCCTACATGCAGACAATATTATGTGCATCATAACAAAATAAAAGTATTTGGGTGAAACTAGATTTAGAACATAAATGTATAGAATCGTCCAGATATAAGTTTTTTTTAATGCATATACAGTCCTTTTGTAATATCTTTCAATGTCGAGTTTTGAATTTTTTTTTAACATTGAAACATTTTAATACGAGGAAAGTATTTGTAATTTCTTGACTAACATAATTTTCTATTAAGATAAACATTACCAGGAGCCTTACTCAACATTTTCATTATTATAAAAATATATTAATATGTTTATCAGAGAATATTGACATCTTCCGATTAATTCATCAAAACTTCAATAAACATCGCATTATTTTTATGTATTAATGGAAGTATCAGAGAATGTTTTAAAAAGTGTTTTTTCTAGAGAACAAAAATAGTTTTTCAGCAAAAAAAATAATTAAAAAATTAAAAATAATAAAACACTTTTTTGAATACTTTCAAGATGAGAATGTTTGTTATTTTTGTTGCAGATCCATCGTCAATCACGGTAATTATACAGACTAGCAAGACAGGTTCATTAAGCACTATTTGTGAAACTATCCTGTTGTACGGGAAGTGGGGCTAGAAGTGCGCAGCATGGAGGTGGGTGGGTGGGGTGTTAAGGGAGTAGATTTACATTCTCTGGTGTACCGTGATTACTATAAAGACCGAAAGCCCTCAGGTCTTTTTATGGCAATTAACCTCTACCAGAAGCGCAAGTAATGCGATCAAGCTGTCCGTGGAACAATAGCCTAACTTCCCTTTTAACTTCACAACACTTCCTATTTAATATTTAATTATAGTTAATAAACCATCAGCATATTAAAACATATATTAAAATGTGTATCAAAAAGGGTTAACTTTTATCAATAATAATTAATTATAAAACAAAAGTGTAAAATTTATTTCCAAAAAAGGAAAAACATTTTCTTCAAAACTATCCCAAGGAAAGTGGTGTTTTTGTTCAGATAGGGGTGAGTTTATAGCAATGTCCACGTTCAGCCATCTTTTTTTTTAACTGATCCCATTGGAGATATATTTATTTATATAAAAAAATATAAAAAAAAGTGTGGGTGATAACCATTTGGGATACCTGAAACACCGTCACTATGGCCCAGAGAAGGGTATCAAAGTTCTTTCTGTCGCACGAAACATCTGAATCATCAGAGCCCTCATGGCTCTTATCGCAGAATTTGCAACCAAACAGGTTCATCCCCAGAATACTAATACAAAAAAAAAGAGAGAGAAAATCAAAATAAAGGGAGGGTGACAAATATCATAATGTAATGAACGTAGAATATAAAGGAATTCATCATTTTACGCGAATCATCATTCTAGATTTAAATTTTGTATTTAAAAAAAATAAAATAATATTTGCATGACAAAATAAATAGTAAAGAGCATGACAAAGTTAAAAGTGTTTTTTTATGCTTAGTAAAATAAAATGTACGAGGAATGTCTATGATTATTGTAAAGTCTTAGAGAACAAATTTCTAACCACAATAATTTGATCGTTGAACTTTCGTCAGGGATTGAAACTGAGCCTTTGTTCATTTTATTCAATAAAGTATAAATTAACACTTATCTCGCCGAGGCCTATTACATTTATTTGTACGTAGTTTGACCAAAACATTTAAGGTGAAAATGGCAACTGTGAAAAAGTGATAATTTAAATAAATAGATTAATTGTCTGTTAATCAGGTTTCAGTTTTCTGGATTGTAATACGACTTTTAAGTGATTGTTAAGCAAGGTCTTGGTTAATTTTGAAAAGTTAAATTCTAGATGTTGACCCAATGTTGCATATTATAAAAATCACATGAAATCATTAAGCAATTCATAAAACTGAAATTATACAATATTCAGTTAGGAAAACCCCACCCCCCATTTTAAGTTTTTAAATATAATATATAAAAAACAAGTTGAAACTATGCCACCACATAGTAAAGTGAAATTGCCTCCATTTTATCTTGCTTTGGATGAAAAAACTCTTAAGGGTTATGCTTAGCAGACACTAATTTTTGCAAGCATTCTATATAGTCCCCTAATCGGCAATTATTCTGTTTATTCGTGCAATGCGCAATTTAGCCATGCTCACGATTGCAATAAATCTTCGCAGTATTAATTTGGTATGTCACTCACATTTTTTTGATAACGTACTAGCCATGAATCCAGAGTAAGATAAAATATAGGCAGATTTAAGTTCTGAAAACAAATCGATCCATGATTTTAAAACTAAACCAAGATGAATTTAAAAAAAATACTGAGTCATTAATGAAATTAGGCTGTGATTTAAAAAAGTTATTACCAACCAGGATTAAGTGCTTTAAAAAAATTAATCAATATTTGAACATTAAATTAAACCTAATGGAAGTTTATTTATGACTGTTTTGTCATGTTTTAAGAAAATAAAATCTAAATTGTAATATATAACTTGTTTGTAAATAAAGTTTTGGGATTTTTTTTATACTTTCTATGAAATTTAGACTATTTTAAACGTAGTCACAGTTGGATCATTTGAACGAGGGAAGAACAAGATAGAATGAAAAGTAATGATTTAATTTGAAGCATGTAAATATTTATTTTTGACAAAAATTATGTCACTATTATTTTTAATACTCTACAAAGTAAGCCATGAAAATCAATGCAAATATCCTACAAATTTAAGCCATTCTATTTATTACGACAACTTGATGTACTCTTGTAGATATACTAGAGAATTCAAATTGAATATAAATTGTATAATTTAAAATATTATTTCTCTTGAAAAATAAAGAATGAGGATGTATTTTTTCATCCAAATTTCTAGGTATTTTATAAGATTCATAGGATTAATCCGAAAATTGTTGGTCGTGGGGGAGCTTCAGTCATCTTTTTTTCTATTTTGACATTTTGAACATATTGCATACAATCTTGACAAACTATAGTAAATAAACTTATAGTCGTGGTTATCAAAAACTTTATCCACGCCTTCCTTGATCAGATATTTTCAAAATTCCATTTTATTTAAATGCTTTCACACTTGTCTAGTCTCCAAAAGTTGGGCAATGTTCAAGAACATGCTTTTCACAACTATTTATTTCAAAGTGATACCGAGTTATTTTATATTATGGAATATTCTTATCCATTATATCTAATACTTTTTTCACATCTAGTAATCTGATGAATAAATTGTTTACTCTGTTTTTATAGATCATCTCCTGGTTTAATACTTTTTCTGCATTTACATTCTTCTTTTCTTACAAAAGAAATACGCCATCAACTTCAAAACTCTCCCACTTTTCCACCCATCTTTGGCTGGATATATTATGATTGTTCTAAGATTTTTTTTATAAAATTAAAACAAGTATTTTTTGTAGTTAACATTAATAACATCTTACTGCATTATTAGCACATAAGTTTTATTTTATAGGCATGGATATGATATCTCAAAAGTGACAGCTATTATCATATGACCTGTTAAAAATATATGAAGATGATTTTAGTACATTTTATAACTGTCAAAAAAGGTTTCTTCCCAGCCAAATAAGATTCTAGTTTAATTCATTGGTTATACAGACTGGAATTGGAATCTATTAATTAGTAAAACACTTTTTTTTACATCAAGGCGATAGTCTAGGGTAGATTTAAGTGTTTCAGTCTCATATCCCTCCTAAAAATATCTGCTCAAATATATAAAATAATACTGCCCTTTTTACTGTTAAAATCTAATCAAAATTAAGGTACAAAAAATGCTTGTAGAAACCATTATGAAGTTTTAAGTGTCTTTATGGTTTTTAATCTTTCAAACAAAAGCTAATGGATAGTGACACCCAATATCGCATCTTTAAATAGTTTGGAAAATCTTGTTTTACGTCCAAATATGAATTTAGGTTAAGACTAAATACATTCACCCTGACTATAATTCAAACTGTCAAAGCTACCACAGTTGACTTTTACAGTGGCACGCAGCCTAGAATTAAATAAAGTTTATTTTAAATAATTGCAGCCCATCTCGGTGGCTGCATGGTCTAAGGTGCTACTCTTGCAATACCCTAGACTGCTGATGACGGGTAGGTCTTGGTTTGATCCTAGTCAGGTATATTGAGGGTGGTTTTTCTAAATGGTTTCCAACTCTCTCTCTCTCTCTCTCTCCAAGAAAATGTGGGGCACTTGCTCTAAATTCAACCTTCCTTATCCATAACCTACTATAATAGTTAAAACATAAGCGTATAGCCCAAATGGATAGTAAGACGTGGTATTAATAATATATACAAATAATTATAGTAAATATATTATGCTAATAGATCACATGCAAACAATAATTTCTGGGAAATTTAATAGGTTATTTTTTATTTGAAACCTGCAATTAGGTTATCTATAAATAACATATTCCGTTATAATAGTTTGAGTTTTCCAAATTAAATTATTTTAAAATGTTTTTTCTACATTATTTGTAATGCTTTTATTCACAAACTAAATGGTATTATATAGATTTGAGGGGTACTATCTATTTCAAATACCTAAGCAAATACATATTATTTATAGCACTCACATTATTTAAGTCACTGCCACCATTTACCACTAAAAAACACAATTATTTAAAATTAACTTCTTATGTTTTGATCTTGGGTACCTTTGAATCCAAAACCGCCATTTCAGGTCCATAATTGTTGGACTGTGCAAGTTTGTTCCATGTCGTTTTGCAAAGATCGCCTCTTTGATATAAAGGTAAGAATTCTTGGCTACAGATTATTCAAAGGTCCTTGGTTCGATACGTGGCACTTCCATATTTATCTGTGAAGCAGTAGGTCTGGAATGGGGTCAAACCCAGTCTTGTAAGGAAAACTGAAATTAACGACAGCAGGATTCATTCTGCTGACCACATTATACCCTCTATCCGCAAATGTCGGCACTGTCAATATATGGCGTCTTTCTTGCAGGATGGTACCATGGAGTCTTTTGCTCAACAATTTATAAACCTTGACTTACACAATAATTTAACAAATTTAATATAATACACTAATTATAATCTTCTTTTACTTGAAGTATTCATTTGTATTTAATGTTCCATCTTTATTTCCAAATAATATATTCCATTGTTGATCTTGGTGGTCTTGGTACTCGCTTCAGGACCCAATGTTCATGATTTCAAACCCAGCTGGGTTCGACGGATTATTTTGAGTGATACAAATTCATAGCACGTCTTTCTTTGAAGGGAAAGTAAAGCCGCCGGTCCCATGTCGATTGTGGCACGTAAAAAAACCTTGGAATGTATGAGAGAATATCTTTCCTGGCAAAATTTTCGTAGACCCTTTCGCGCTTGCTCATAAAGATTCTCGTGTGCTGATATAACCATTAGGTTCAGAAAGGACGTGTTAAATACCTCAAATAAATAATAACGAATTTAATTGAACAAAACCCATGATTGTTTAATTTCTCAGTTTCGTGGAAATCAAACGTTTTCTGTTTGATAATCATTTTGCTGATTTCAAGAATCTTTTGCAGCAGTGACTGCTTGTACTTTTTGTTGAGCGTCTGTCATTCAGTTTCTTATCCTAAAGTGCAGTTATTAATTTTACGTTTGTGTATTATGTTATCCTTCCTTGCAGTGACCTTGACCACCACAGAGGCCGTATCCTGACGAATATCCAATTAAAAATTAGCTGTTACTGATATATATTCATTATAGTCATGGTAGAGGTTGATTGAGTGACCCTGCTGTTTCTTAATTAAACTTATATTCACACAACATCAGTGAAACTGGATCGAATGTGCTCAGAACATGGGTGTGGGTTATGAATTACCTCGTGACTAAATCACAAGACATATATACATATATATATATATATATATACACATATATATACATATATATACACACACACATATACATATATATATATTTGTCTTGTGAAAATATATATATATATATATTTGTCTTGTGAAAATAAATAAATATATATATTAGGATATTCCCAAATTTATTTTAAGGCATGGGCTGGAAACTGGATAATCTTGCAGGACATTTCAGTCGATCGTGTAAGAAAACTACAGTGTGATAAAAAATAGATCTTTGAATTTTTTAAATAAACTCAAAAATGTATCAAATAATTTCGAATAATATTAGAGTGTGATAAAATTACCTTTATTTGTCATAATTGGTAGTGCTATCATAATAATCATCATCATCACAAACATTTTTCAGCCACTGGCCGGGTCTGTTTGAAACAAAAGCCACTCCAACGTATACTTTTTCCCCATCCCCTCGCCTCCTCCCCCATGACCCAGTATTCTCTCCTCTTCTTCACACTCTCTTCAGCCACTTGTTCTTTGGTCTTCTTCTTGGACTGCTAACCTTCCACTTCAAGTCCAACAACTTCTATGGCATCTTCTCCTCGTCCATGCTCCTTACATGACCGTACCACAATAGTCATAACTTCTCTATTCCTGCTATGCACTGGTTCATCCTTAACAATTCCTCTCCCCATCGTGTTTCTCATCCTATCCATTATTGTTACTCCTATAACACATCTAATAAATTTCATTTCACAGGTTTGAGTTCTGTTTCTATCCTGCTCCTTAATTACTCATGTTTCCGCTGTGTATGTAAATAATCCTACACAGAACTTCTTGTGGATCACTCTTTTACACTTCCTCAGCACATCCCATCTAGTGCTATAAACAATTTAAATAGTTTAGTGTGAAAATGTATATTTTTATTTATTCGACATTATCTCCTGTAAAGGTGTGAAAGATTGAATTTAAAGAATATATAAGATGTATAAGATATATAGACATAAAAAAAGCAAAAGTATAGTGGAGGAAATGTAAGTGATGCGGTACCTTTGATACCTTTTTTAAGTCGATCGGGGCCGAAAATGTTTTTTGACCTCTGGATTAAGGTAACTCACAGCAAAGTACCAACTAGGCTCCCTTTCTTTGACTATGCCTGTTTAGTGGACTAATAAATAAGATTTTGTTTAGCTACATAACGGTTTGCTAAATATCCTTAAGTTCTCAAACTATGGCTCAGAAATATAAAATTTGAAGCTTTGGACCATATAATATCTGTATTTTATTTGTTTGTATATATAATTTGAAATAAAAGCTTAGTTACATACATTCAAATACAATGTTTTAGGTGATTTTTTTACTATATTTATTATGTTCATCTAGATTATAAACTTTTATATTTTCAATAAGATATTTAAGGAATTTAACAAAGTAAAAAAAAAGTTAAATCCAACAAGAATACAATTTATGTTGATTTATTAATATAAAATTAATTTAACTAATATTTTGGTCAAAAATAATATGATTTGAATAATTTTTAATGGGTTTATTACTTTTGTTCCTACATGTTTAAAACACTCTTTTTTTGTTGCATTAAATGATTAATTTTTATGTTATGATTAATATTGTACATGATGTATACAGAGCTCTATGGAAAAATTCTCTTTAGTTTTGAGAAGACCAAATAAATAAACAGATAATATCTCTTATTAATTTTTTGCCATATAAATCTACAAATATTGCCCCATAGAGTTAACGACATCCACTCCAATTATTTTTCTTGAAGATATATTCAAAGAAATTATATATAAAAAAACTGAATATTTTATAGGGCTCTATTGGTTTTTTTTAACGTTACACAAGATAATGGACGTGGAAACAGAAAACATACACATCAAGAAAGACAGACAGAAATGAGGGTGGAAGGAACAACAGGAAAGAGACAAAGATACAACGATAAAGATAGATGTTGTCACCCCTGTCACGCGGAAGATGGCGATAACGTCACATAATCAAGTCAACAAGATTAAAAACAAAAAAGGCTAGACAAACACGATAAAAAAAATGTGCTGGACGTGCTTGACTTAAAGTGAAACCCGTTGAGCTACGTGGCAAGGTACATAGCAAGATATAAAAGGGTTTTTATTTCACACATGAGGAAGTTTTCCAATCAATATAGTTCGCAGTTTGATTGCCCTTTCTACCAATAATGTTCTTGTCAAAGGTGTCTGCTTGGTTGAGTGAAGGTAACCTTATATTTTTTATTATTGCAAGGCTTATGTTCGTGTACAGGCTTTAGGAACGGGAAAATGGCTCGACTTTTTGGGATTAAAATCCAAACCGGAAGAAATACGAGTACACTACAATCTCTGACCATTTACAGTGGATTTAAAGAAAGCTATAACTTTTAAAATAAAACGTAACATTCAAATATATCGATTTATCTTTAAAGAAAAGTCTATACATAAGCTTGCAGTTGTGCTCTAAGACATATATACAATTTTAAACCAATGACCTAAAATGAAATAGACAAGAAAGATAAAATAATGTATAGGATATGACTGTTTAAGGATGAGAAAGACACATTAAACGAAAAATGTAGCGGAAAGTTATGAAATTAAAGCCAAAACCTTATCGCAATTAGTGTATATGTGACTCTCTCTTAACACTTAAAACCCTTTCTCCCAAGTGATAAAGAGATGAAATTTCTGATATTTAACTAATGAAATGAACGTTTAATAACTCATTGATATTTTATGTATATATATAGAATGTAGAATATAATATACCTCGCCCAACAGGGACGTAGACGTGATTGAATTAAACAGTAAAGGGCCATCCCTAGGCTACGCCATGTTAATTTTGTTTTTTATTCACTCCCTCACCCCCTTTTCAGAACTTGGTGAAATAGTATTTTTAATTCTAGAGCCTATATAATCCTTTCATTAAAATTTGTTCGTTTGTGTTTGCCAATCTCGACGATCGAATTAGATTAGTCAATCGTCAGCCTAGATTTAACTAAATTACAATTAATACGGGTATTAATAGGGTAGGTTAGGCTAGGAGTATAGGTTAGGTTAGGCTATACTTGGTTAGGAGGAAAGCCCCAGTGGCCGGTTGGTACTGCCAGTAACCATTTCCACCAGTGTTACCACCCTCACTTAGGAATTCCGGCGAGTTGTTCTTTTACATGTTCGTAATCTGAATACTGGACATTTAGGTGACCAAATAATGTTGGGTGTGTTATAACTTATATGAAACCCAATAAAACAATCCCATATTATCTGAACATTTTCTGTGGTGACCCTATCAAAACATGATTTTGTTTGATAAAGGAAGGCTAGATCTGGAATTATAACGTTTTACTTTAATTTAAAAAGTAAAACTTTAAACTTAAAATTAAAACTGGTCAAAAACCTATTGATAACTTTCGCGTATATTTTGGTGGGAGCCACATTAAAAAATATAAAACTTCTTCATAAATAATGTGGGATTTCTAAACGTCTATAACGCATCTATGTTCTATAACATATTGATCTCTTAAGGATATCAGGAACTAGATTAAACCTTCTCCAAACTAATTATTTGTATTTAAGATTATAACGGAAAAATTTAAGTAAGGTGTTGAGTATTTTTATGAATTCGACTAGGAATTGATGCCATTTTGATAACAATTACTCTAGAAATGTGAGTCTTTTTTTCTTCTCTTAGCTGAAACCGGTGTTCTTCAAATTCTACTGACCATGATGCTATCTCTTTAAAGACCGATCCTAAACCATGTCAATATATCAAAAACTCTGTAAGATTTCTTTTTTTCCCCCATAAAAACGGGACAATTCCCCAAAGGTTGTGTCCAACCAGTATAGTTTTCCCGTTGACAAATCATTATTTACATGGGTTAAGGAGATGGTTGGTTGTATGAAAGTCAAACCTCGCGATGTTCGAAAGTATTTGGACTCGGGGGGAATGTAAGGAGAGGGGAATACGATGGCTATCAAATACAAACGCTTCAATTGGAAAACTCCCCAAGCGCTAGCGTCGACAGAAAGATGTGAGTTATGAAACATTTAATATGAAATAAAATAGCAGGCCTTATTGAGTCGTACAGATTTAACTTCGGTGTTTACAGGGTGAACACACATTTTTTTCAATAACAATCATTTAATTTTAGTAAGTTTATCAAGTGTTTAGGTGAGTGTTTATACAATGCATTTTAAGCTCATGACATAATACAACGTCTCCTAACATATTGCATGCATATGTGTGTACAGGGATCATCTGATGCACGGTAAACTTTAATATATTGGCGTGGTAATAATGTATTGAGATTATTTTTTTCTGGTTTCATTTTCTCTTGAGATGTTTTACTAGTACTGTTTTATTTTATTTCAATTTTTAATGGATTAAATATGCCTTAAAAACTAATATACAATTTTTTTAACGAATATAAATAATTAAAATAAAATTTAAAATATTCTTCCCAAAAAAAATGCTATCGAAAACACTATATTTTTAATATGCCAAAAATAACAGATTTCAAAATTTTGAATTATGTTTAGTAATACAGTTTAATATCTTATAAAAACATACAAATTAGAAAATCTTTGGCACTTACCAAAACACATCAAAAATACTAATAACGTAAACTATCTCAACGGTAGTTTTAAAATGAAAAATCTTATTTTTCCAAAAATAAAAAACTACAAATATAAAGTAAAAATACACTTTAATACTAAAAAATTTCCTCATATTAGTATAAAAAAGCTATTACAACATATAATTTTATTAATACCATATTAAACTCCATAAATATATTTGGAAACTAATTTCAAATGGTAAAACCCTTCGAAGAGGTTTTCAAAAATGATTTCATTTATTAAAATATTATTTAAAAAAAAATTGCCTGCATGTGAAACAATTTCATCTGTTTTGAAATTTGAGTATAAGCACACTTACACTATGAGTTGGTTGAGTCATAAAACGCTTTTGGTATATAAAATTTTACTTAAACTTTTCAAGAATAAACATCCGTAGAATAATATCGTTTTAAGTAGCTGAGTCTATAACCGTGATTATTCAATGTATAATTGCACTCTAATAAAAATTTTGGACATAAGTGAAGATGTTATAATAAATTAATATATAATTTTTGCTTAAATATGAAGCTAGCCAATGTAAACATTGCTAAGATATAATATTCCTTATATAAGCCACACGTGTATTAATAACCGCCATGTTCAAAGTATATTTATAAAAAAAAAAGTATAAATAAACGCCATATTCTAACCAGGACAACGAAAAGCTGTACAAATTCTTTATCCAAACGCACGACTTTCTAGAGTATAACATGTAACAGCGATATTTTATGCTACCCAACACCCGGGGGAAAGTTGGGAGATGGGAATGAGGGATGGGGAGGGGACACAAAAAACACATAGAGGGGGAGAGGGGTTCTCAAACAAATGGGGGCAGTGTTTTGTGGACCGTGCAATACTGCATCAATTGTTGGTCACAGAAAAACATCAAAGAAGCTTCGTTATGCTAACGAAAGTCACTACATCACGTTTGAATTCAACGCTATTAATTAAATTAATGATCATGTTATAAAATTACATACATTCCTTATTTCTAATATATATCGGTATTTAAAAAATATTTTTTATTTCCAGCTTTCGTTAGCAAAAATCAGCCAAAACACAACAAATTCTCTTATCAAAGCTCTGGACAATGAATACAATATCATAAAATGATTTAGCAATGAAGACAATGACATAAAATAGCACAAAATGAAAAGTATTACTTCATAATTTTTAAGCCAACATAATGATGCAGTAGAGACTGAACTAAAAATATTTTCTAATATAAAATTGTTGTTCGTGTCCCAGATAAATCGTAATTCTGTAATTGTTTTTTATGCTAAGATGATAAGAGAGCAAAAATAAAAAAATGAAAAATAATTTTATTTTGTGTTCTTTAAAATTTTACTAAGTGTATCATCACATTTTTCAGAAATGTTATTATTAATAGACTCATCAATATAGTTTTTAGTCAAATTATGGATGTTGTTTTGGGATCATTTAATGTGTTTGTCTAACCAGAATTAAACCATCTAGTGCTTGTTTATTAATAAAATCGAAACCGGTAGAAAGAGACAGGATGCCTTTGACTTGGTGATCCAGAGATCTCCTATCGATAAATACAATTTTATCGTGTGCCCAAGATCTTTTTTTGAATAATTATTTAAGACATTTGGGCTTCCGTGAGTGTTTAATAGATTAAAGTACACTCCATTTAATCTGATAGGTAGCAGTCTTATATTGACTGACTGCACAACTGCTCCAACTCATAAGCTACACCATAGAGGAATCAGTCAAGGTAAGTCTGCTACCATCTAGGGTGAAAGAAATGTACATCTTGGTGTAATTCGCAATCACAGCTACGGGGACACACTGCAGTGGCGTGTCGTGGAGTGTTGCAATGGAAGCAGACCTTGTTAAAACTGTACCTGTGATATTTTCTCGCCCACTTGGACCCTATTTGACCAATCGTACATATGCTCTGCTCTACATGCCTCACATGGGAATGTATTCTTCTCTTTACCTGACCAATGGGAATTCTACTGAGGGGTGTGAACAATTCACAGGTACAGTTTAAACTAATGCTGCTTACCCTGGCAACACTTCACGACACGCGACGGGGACACAGGCAAGTTTTATTTATTTTAAAAGAAGAACAACAACACCTATTATTTGTGTTTCGAGCATAGCAGTATTAATTAATTAAAATAAAACAGCTCGGTTCAAGTCTGGATTACACTCGCCGTGAAATGTTCGAGAACCCCCGACACATATAACACTGATAAACACATCGAGGCCCGCACGGGGGAAGTTGAGACTTACGCGAGAGGGCTGAACCTACCTGAAGATGAAGATGAAAAGGATGAGCAAAGAGAAGAATACGGCGACGTTATCCATGGTCCTCAGCATCACGAACAGCTGACGGCGTAGGTTGGGCATGAAACGGACCAGTTTCAGTATCCTGAGTAGCCTGAACGTCCTCAACACGCTGAGACCGGAACTACCGTCCCCATCACCGAGGTACGTCTGACACATCTCTATCACGCTGTTGCACATGGTGGAAAACAAGCTGTGTGAATAATTAACACCAAGAACGGCAAGGTTCTTGGTTCGTTTCTAAACAGGCTCGCATTCAATACAAGTATCATTTGATTCATCACCATTATTTATCTATCCACAACTACTATACCCATGTTAATGACATATATATTTATTTACCCGACCATTTTATTTTCTCGCAAAGACTATCCTTCTTTAATTTAGCTAACTAATTTAAAATACATAGAAAAAAAAAAATGAAGAATGTATTTTTACCATGAAGAAAAATTCACAGGAGACATGCAGTTTGATTCGCACCTTAAAACTACAATGACCCCGTCGAACACGTTAAAACCATTGCTGACGTAACCAAAAGGTCCTTCTGCGATGATCTTGAGCACCATTTCCACAGCGAAGACGGCGGAGAACACGACGTTACTTATTTCAACCGTGACCGTCAACCATTCTGGCTGCAAATAAGAATACTATTTTGCAGTTTAATCGTAAGAGAGTGAACAAATCCACAGATATATTTATCAAAAGGTTATTCATTTTATGATGATTAATAATTAACACTTTATTTAAGTGGACATTGAATTCACCAAAAGCCTGCTCCATTCTTTCATTAACTGCATTTATGCATATTTTTAAATAACACAATAAATATTGATCTTGTCTCAAACATATTTATTTATGTGTGGAAAGAGATCACTTGAGTAACCAAATTTGAGATTTAACTGTTTGGCAAATATTTTTAAGATGAGAGAGATAACAAATATATATCCCCACCTTGCAAAATAAGCTTGAACTTGCAGTGCTATTGTCCGCATGAATGAAGCAAAGTTAAATCTGTTTAGTTAAGTCATTCAGTACATGTATGAAGTAAATGAACTCTTGCAAATAAAATATTTAAACAAGGCTTTCTCTTCAAGTACAAATATTGAAGAAGGTCGCCAGGCAAGCCCATGCTTCATTCTAGAAGCTACAACGTTTTTTTACTAAACTCTTCTATTGCCAGAATGCTCACCTGGTTGTGGTACTCTATGCCCATGCTCAGAGTGTTGATGAGGATAGCCAACAAGATCCCCAGCTGGAAGTACTTGTGATCCACAAGCGTCTTGATCGACCTGCGAGCAGAGCGCAGGCAGGAGGTGCAACAGGCGACCAGCCACCTCCAAGGCACCCTGCTGCACCTGCGCCGTCTCTTACCACCCCCGCCACTATCACCCTCCAGCATGACAGACCAGTCGCCTCCGGACCAAGGGTGCTCGCCGCAACACATTTCCGAATGGTGGTCAGGGCTGGACCAGCGACGGACGTGGGGGTGGGGCTCACTCAGCAACGGCTCAGGTCCTGGTGACCACATCTCATATTAACTATATGTGACTTACTTCTCGATTTGATTTACCATCCCGAGTAAAGCTACGATAATTTCTACCACATTTTAATTTGAGGTGGCCATCATTCTAGAATAACTTGTAGTGACTTTCATCCCACTTTAGCTTGTGGTGACCTACACCCAAATTAACCTCTTGTGATGTGCAATCCCGTTTAGCTTGTGGTGACCTACACCCCAATTAGCCTCTTGTGATGTGCATTCCCGTTTAGCTTGTGGTGACCTACACCC